>NW_020869708.1:769324-771824 GCF_003789085.1 Penaeus vannamei | reverse complement strand
AATAATAATAATAATAATAATAATAATAATGATAATAATAATAATAGCAACAATAATAATAATGATGATGATAATAATAATAATAATAGTAATAGCAATGCCTTGATAATGATAACAATAATGATAATGCCAATAATAATAGTACCAATAACAATAATAGTAACAATAATGATAATGATTATAATGATAATAACAATAATGATAAGAAGAAAAATAAGAATAATATTGATTATGATAATGATAATGATAACAATGAAAGGAGTGTATCAACAGAAAAAATATCGATGGAAAAGTAAAATGACTTTTAAGATTTTTTACTTGAGTTAATTGTCTTGGTATTAATAATAGTTGTTACAGTTACTCTACCAGTAAAAGCCAATATAAGAATTATGTTAAGGATAAGTATTCCAAATTTTCCTTCTAACACATTTTTGACCACCATCGTGTATAATGCTATCGTATAAGTATGCAAATATTCCACACAAATCATCATAAGGATTTGAAAATACAATGAATAACTTTTCGAAAAGATGTTCCTTTCAAGTGTGATGGTGATGGATGTAAACGCAGGTGAACATCACGTATCGTTTGTCTTCATAGACTTCTTGATACGTAATATATATACGTTCAAGTGCTATGACTCACAGTTTCGAATGGAACACGTATAAACACTTTTTTTTTTTTTCTTTTTTTTCTTTTTTTAGATGCGTTTCTCCTGGAGATAATCGTAGACGCGACGTAAGTACACACACACACACATACACACACACGCACATTCACATACACACACCCACGCACACACACATACATACACGCACACGCACATACACACACACACACACACACACACACACACACACACACACACAATGATTTCCTGGTGTATATATCAATGTAGAATATTTAGTGTCTTGGAATTGTTTGAGACTATTGATTGACTATTATTTGATTACTATTTTCAGTGCAATTTCTTAAGTCATCGACTGAGCCTTTTAATTTGAAATTGATTTATAATGGAATTGATTTATAATTATAGAGTAACAACGTGGGTGCAAATACTTTCTTTGAAATGTAACCTTCAGCAAATAGATATTGAGACACTTCCACACACACAAAAATACATATATGATATATATTCAAAATAACATTTCTATAATCAATTAAATTCCATTATCGGTCTAGACACTCAAAACAATAGGCAAAAATACTTAAATTGATATAATTAACAATAAATATTATTATTAATATTAATAAATAAATATAATAAATATATATAATAAATATATAAATTAATAAATACATATAATAAATATAATAAATTAATAAATAAATAATAAATTAATAAATACAATAATACATATAATAAATATAATAAATAAATAAATAAATAATAAATAAATAAATATTAATAAATAAATATTAACAATAAATAAATAAATAAATAAATAATAAATAAATAAATAAAACAATAGGCAAAAATACTTAAACTAATATAATTAACAGCATGAAAAGAGTCGCAGCATCATGCTGAACAGAGCTTAGTGAAAAGCGTTGGTGATTCACGTGCAATAACGGCATTGCTGGGACCCAACTACCCAACACAGCTTATTGCCAGTCCTGTAATTGGTCTCCAAACAAGGATCAGAAGGAACGCTAACTGCCCCCCGCGACCTTGTTACCTTGTTAGGACTCAACGACCCAAAATTATCCTGGCGCAACAACGACAATCACTTATTGCTTTTGATTACGTCGCCGTTTTCTGTCCACGTTGATTACATTTTCATCGGAATCTTAATTAGGATAAAAGTTCTACTGATAACGATGATGGCCGTCGCTGATCTGGGCAAAATCAGATATTACTTTTGGCAATCAGGAAATATTTACGGGCGGCAGCAATCAGGAAAATAACACCGCTAAATCGTCTGGCTGATGAGGGTCATCCATCGCTAAGTATCTGCAGCGATTGACAATTATGCGATGTCGGAATATCAGAAGAAAATGTTAGAAGTTATAACGGATGGTGGTCCTTGAATAAAGTTGTTGATTATGAGTTGTAGCAGTTAGAAATTAACAATTAGAGTAGATCAACAATTAGAGTAGATTAACACTTAGAGTAGAATGAAATAAGATTCGCAAGGTGGTACTTGACACATGCCTTCATCATGCGGTACAACATCAATTGATCCTAAGAATCAGACCAAGTGGCACTCGAGAAGCCTAAGTGGTGTAGACGAGTGCACGAGACGATCCTCGAGCACACAGAGTCCCCTAATTCATCCACTGAACCTTGAACACAGCATCTGGTCCTTGAACATCAGGTAGAACACAGCAAGTCCTCGAATGCATCCACTCCTCTTCAAATACAATAGGCCGCGCTCGAATACATTAAGAGACCCTATGTCCCGGATGTATTGAAGGTCCTAAAAACACAGGATGTATGCGAATACTCCTCAGGAAATTACAGGACAGTTGGTCCTCCTCGATTCCTTCAAGTCCTACT
>NW_020869708.1:759324-764324 GCF_003789085.1 Penaeus vannamei | reverse complement strand
AATATTAAAAGGGACTGTGACTTGATGCTTTAGATTTTTAAATAGAGATATTCATAGTTCTGTTCTGTCTCTGTGGACGTGAAGTGAGCGAAGGGGAGGTTGTACAAGGTAAGCAGATACGTGAATGGAATAACATGATGTTGGGTTGAATATTTAGTGAGCGATCTTTATCTGTTTATATGAAGGGTATGTGTTGGCACACACGTGCACGCGCGAGCACACATGAACACACTTGCACACCAGCACACGTACACAATACACAAATACACACACGCACACATACATGCTCAGATACTTGCACACAAACGCACATACACACTTACACACAAATACACAACACAACACGCTTGCACACCAATACACATACACGACCACAAAGACACACACACTTGGAAAACGCACACCACAAATAATATATCCCATCCTAAACGTATAATAATATATACACACAGAGACACACACACACACACACACACACACACACACACACACACAACACACACACCATATACAGTATACACACACACATAACACACAATACACACAACACAACACACACACACACACACACACACACACACACACACACACACACACACACACACACACACACACACACATCACACACATACACACATCACACACACACAGCACACACACACACACACACAACACACATATATATATATATATATATATATATATATATATATATATATATATATATATATATACACACAATCCAAGTAAAATGTGCGACTTCCCTGGCCTCCCTCCGCTTCAAGAGAGTCCCCCCGCCACGCAGCGAGAACGTAGCGGCGGCGGCGGCGGCGGGACGCGGACTTCTCTCTAATAATTGCACGTCACAACCGATGGCTGCGCTATCCATCCGGCCGCGAGGGTTTTTTCAAGCGGAACGGACGCCCAGCTATTGATTTAGATTATTCCACCTCCTCCCGAAGCCTCATCATTACTATTGTGGTGAAGGGATGGGGGGTGGGGGGAGAGGGGGTGGTGGTGGGGGTGGGGGGATGGTAGTGAGGGTTGGAGGGGGTGGGTGGGGGGAATGGTAGTGAGGATGAGGGGGTGGTGGTGGAGGGGGGATGGTAGTGGGGATGAGGGGGTGGTGGGGTGGGGGGGGGTGAGGGACTGGTGTAGGGATGGAGGGGGTGGGGGGGATGTTATGAGGGATGGAGGGGGTGGTGGGTGGGGGAGTGGGGTGAGGGACTGGTAGTGAGGGCTTAGAGGGGTGGGTGGGTTGATGGGGGGATGGGCTGTAGTGAGAGTTGGAGGGGGTGGTGGGTTGATGGGGGGATGGCTGATAGTGAGGGCTGGAGGGGGGGTAGTGAGGGATAGAGGGGGGGGTGGGGGATGGTAGTGAAGGTTGGAGGGGATAGGGGGGTGGGGGTACTAGTAGTGAGGGATGGAGGGGTGGAGGGAAGGGGGGTATTCGTGAGGAGAAGGGGGGCTGGATGTTGTCAGGTGGAAAGGATGGTGTCTGTGTGTTGTTTTGAGTGTTGTCAGATGGAAACCGCAGTGAATAGGTTGTCAAGAAGAGAGAAGGATAGTTGTCTATTGTCAGGTGGATACGGGTGCTGATCGTGTTGCCAGATGGAAAAAAAATGGTCTTTGTATGTTGTCAAATTGAAGAAATGGCTACTGTGTTGTCAGATGAAAAGAAAGTAGTTTGTGGGCGTGTATGTGTTTTGTTTGCAAAAAAATCTAAAACGTAGTGCACTTTCCGGTGTGTAGCAATAGAAAAAAAAAAAATAAATAATAAATAAAATGGAAAAAAAATCTAAAACGTAGTGTACTTTCCGTGTGTGTAGCAATAGAAAAAATAAATAAATAAATAAATGGAAAAAAATCTAGAACTACTTTCCGTGTGTGTAGCAATAGAAAAAAAAACAAAAATTAAATTAAAATGGAAAAAAAAATCTAAAACGTAGATGTACTTTCCGTGTGTGTAGCAATAAAAAAAAAAATAAATAAAAATAAAAATGGAAAAAATCTAGAACTACTTTCCGTGGGTAGCAATAGAAAAAAGAATAAATAAAATGGAAAAATTCTAAAACTACTTTCCGTGTGTGTAGCAAAAGAAAAAACAAATACATAAATAAAATTTTTAAAAAATTCTAAAACGTAGTGTACTCTCCGTGTGTGGTTGACTTAAGGGTTGTCCCTGCGTCAGTGTAGCTATACATACGTGAACGCGTCAAACCAGTGTAAAAAAAAAAAAAAAAAAAAAAAAAAAAAAAAAAAAAAAAAAAAGGGGGGGGGGAGGGGGAGGTAGGGAAAGTGCGTGGGGAGAGGGGAGAAGGAAAGGGGTTGGGGGGGGAAGGGAGGGAGTAAAAAAAATTAAAAAAAGGGGGGGGAAGGTAGGGAAAGTGGTGGGGAGAGGGGGGGAAGGGATTGGGGAGGGGGGAAAGGAAAGGGGTTGGGGGGGGGGGAAAGGGAGGGAGTAAAAAAAAAAAAAAAAAGGGGGGGGGAGGGGGAAGGTAGGGAAAATGCGTGGGGAGAGGGAGGGAAGGGGGGGGGGGGGGGGAAGGAAAGGGGTTGGGGGGAAAGGGAGGAAGTAAAAAAAAAAAAAAAAAAAAGTGGGGAAAGTGCGTGGGGGAGAGGAGGAAAAGGGATGGGGGAGAGGGGGAGGAAAAGGAAAGGGGAAAGGGAGGGAGTAAAAAAGGACAAAAAAAAAAAAAAAAACAACAAGAGTATGATACACCGAAAAAGCGTGGAATGTCTATGAAAAACGAAATACGACCCGACCCAATCCCGTGTTTATCCAGCGCAGACGAGTAACAACTCTGTCTGATTTGTCGGTAATGGAACCAATAATAAAACCCTGGACGATCTCCCAGCCAACGAAGGGTGTAGCCATAGGGGGGAGGGAAGGAGGGGAAGGGGGTGGGTGGGAGGGAGGGGAGGGGGGGAGAGGGAGTAAGGGGGGAGAGAGGGAGGAAAAGGGGAGGAAAAGCGGGTGGGGGGAGGGAGGGAAGGGGGAGGGGAAGGAGGGGAGGAGGAAGGTAAAGGAGGTGGGGGGCAGGGAGGGGAAGGGGTGGTGGGGAGGAGGGAGGAGGGAAGGAAAGGAGGGGTGGGGGGAGTGAGGGAGGAAAAAGGGGAGGGAGATAGAGGGTGGGGGGAGGGGGGAAAGGGGGAGGAAAGGGGGTGGCGGGGAGGCAAGGAGGAGGGAGGGAGGAAAAGAGGGGTGGGGGAAGGAGGGAGGGAGGAGGGAGGAGAAAGAGGGTGGGGGGAGGGGAGGAGAAAAGGGGAGGGAAAGCGGGTGGGGAAGGGGGAGGGAAGGGGGGGGGGAGGAGGCGGAAGGGGGGAGGAGGGCAGGTTAAAAGGGGTGGGGGGAGGAGGTAAAGGGGGTGGAGGAGGGAGGAGGAAAAGGGGAGGAGGGAAGGAAAAGGGGGAGGAGGAGGTTAAAGGGGGTGGGCGAGGGAGGAAAGGGGGAGGAAGCGCGGCGGAGAGAGGAGGAAGAAGGGAAAGGGGTGGGGGCAGGGGGAGAGGGAGTAAAGGGGGTGAGGAAGGGAAGGGGAGGAAGGGAGGAAAAGGGTGGGGAAGGGAGAGTAAGAGAAAGAGGGAGGGAAAGGAGAGAGGGAGGAAAAAGAAACGCGAGACGATAGAAAAATAAATAAAAGAGAGAGAGTGAGTGAAGGTGGATTTGTCCCAGAACAAGGGATGGGTGAGTGGGTAGGGGGGGGGGGAGGTTATCCCGGAACCAACACCGCCGTAATGTCTCTCGCGGATCTACTCGAGTTACGGTCGTGATTAATAATCGCTTTCCGTCGGATTAGCCAAATTACGGATACAATAAGTGATTATTTTCGCTGATGGGGGAAACACTATCCTATTTATCAATTGATGGGGGAAATTGGATAAGAATCATGTTGTCTCCCGGAGGTTATTTGTGTCGAACGCCAATTTTTGTGACATTTTTTTTTTCCTGTGGGGGCGAGCGCGGACCCGGGAAGGGGGAGGGGGGGAGGGGAGGGGGAGCGAGATGGGAGGGATGAGGTGGAGGGGAAGGGGGTGGGGGGAGGTGAGGGAAGGGGGGGTGAGGGGGGAGGTGGGAGGGTGTAGGAATACGATTTTTCGTCATGAACAATTTCTGATGTGCTGGATTAAAAAAAAGTAAATAAAATAAAAAAAAAAAAAAAGAGAGAAAGAATGAATAGAATATAATGTAACTCCTTATATGGGTTGATGTATAAACAGATACATACGACGAGAAGGAAGAGAGAGAGATGGAGAGAGCAGGAGAAACAAACAGGGAGAGAGGAAGAGGAGAGAAAAGAGAGAGAAGGAGAGGAGAGAGAGAGAGAGAGAGAGAGGAAAGAGAGGAGAGATGAGAAGAGAGGAGAGAGAGAGAGAGAGAGAGAGAGAGAGAGAGGAGAAGAGCAAGAGAAAGAGAGAGAAACAAACAGACAAACAGACATTTAGGAAGGAGAGAACCAGAGAGAAAAGAAAAAACGCAACATGAGACACACGAAGAGAGAGAAAAGGAAAGAGGGAGAGACAACCCCAACATGAGACACACGAAGAGAGAGAAAAAGGAAAGAGGAGAGACAACCCCCCAACATGAGACACACGAAGAGAGAGAAAAGGAAGAGGAGAGAGACAGCCCCCCAACAAAGAGACAACACGAAGAGAGAAAAGAAAGGAAAGAGGAGAGACAGCCCCCCACGATGACAGAAGAGAGAGGAGGGAAAGGAGAAGGAGACAGCCCCCCAACAAGAGACACACCAGAAGAGGAGGAGAAAGAGGGAGACAACCCCCAATATGAGACACACGAAGAGAGAGAAAAGGAAAGAGGGAGAGACAACCCCCCAACAATGAACACACGAAGAGAGAGAAGAGAAAGAGGGAGAGACAACCCCCCAACATGAGACACACGAAGAGAGAGAAAGAGAAAGAGGAGAGAGACAGCCCCCAACATGAGACACCGAAGAGAGAGAAGGAGAAGAAGAAAGAGAAGGAGAGAGGGAGAGACAACTCCC
>NW_020869708.1:744324-754324 GCF_003789085.1 Penaeus vannamei | reverse complement strand
ACATTGCAACAACATACTATTATGATTATATATTTATATTATATTATATATATATATATATACATATATATATTAGTATATTATGATACATTATATTATATAATATTATTAATATTATATTTATACATATATAAATATATTATTTATATTATTATATATCATATATTATATGCATATTATATATTTATTTCATATGTACATATAGTATTTGAGTGTGGTTGGTGTTGTGTGGTAATGTTTTTGCTTGTTTGCTGTATTTTTTTTTTCCTGTGTGTTTCGTTTCGGTTCTGTTTTAGATTTTTGTGAAGTTGGTTGTACGTGTGGTGTCTGCATATATATTTATTATTAACTTTAGTATATATTTAGTTATGACTTCTATATGATATATATAATAATAGAGAGAGATTGCAGAGAGAGATTGAGAGAGGAGGAGAGAGAGATGAGATTTGATATTTGTAGAGAGTATCGAGATTGCAGATTAGAGAAGATGGAGATGATTTTATGAGAGGGAGAGATGGGGAGGATGTGAAGAGAGATTAGGATATGTGTGTATGTGTATATATGTATGTATGATGTTTATATATACATGTGTTTTGTATGTAGGTGTATCATAGTTATTTAGTAACAATCATATGTATATCAACATACATATAAACATACACATACATACATACACACACACACACACACACCACACACACAGCAGAGTCACACCACATAGTACTATATTTTATATATATAATATATATATATATTATTGTTAGTGGTATATAGTAGTAATAGGGTGTATACTATAGTTTATATAATTGTATATTGGTATGACTGATATGGATATTATATTACAAGCGGAGAGGGTAGTATGTAATGTATTGATACTAGGGTGAGGGTTAGGATGTTATATAGTGGTGTGTGGGTGGTATATGTATACTAATGTATTGCTATATACAATTATACATTATGGGGTATCAGTTCATAGCGTATTTGATGTGTGTGTGTGTGTGTGTTGTGAGTGATGCGATTGGCGCGTGTGTGTTGTGTGAGTGGTGTGCGGGGTTGTGTTTGGTGTGTCTGTGCGGGGTGTGTTTTGCTGTGTGGGATATAGTAAGTAGAGAGATCATCACCACACACACAGCACACACACACCACTACATCACACATCAGCAGCTTAGGTAATAGGGTAGTGTAATATAGATATTATATATATAGAGAGTTATAGTAGATAGTTTGCTGCGGATTGGGATGACTGATAGATATAGTATATCTATTAATGTGTGTGTGGTGGGATGTGTTGTGATGTGTGTGTGTGTTGTGTTGTGTGAGTGTGTAGGCTGTGTATTAGTTGTGTGTGTGTTGTGTGGCTAGTGCGTGCGAATGCTATGCGTGCGATTGTGCTGATGTGTGTGTGTATGTGCGTGCGCGGTCTGAGTTTGTGTTGCGTGTGTAGTGAATATAGATGATAGCATACATGGATTACATAATATATTATTAGTTATGATGTTATATATATAATATAGAATATATATATATAATTAATATTATAAATTATAATATATATATATTATAGTATATATATATATATATAAATATATAATTATAATTATTTCCGCCGTGGACGAAATGGTGGGCGCTTTTGATCACACAAACCTTTAATAAGCTTCTTTCAGATGCATGGTAAGTGTGTGTGTTTATAAGTTTATTAGTTACATACACAATGTATACATGTTAATACACTGAATAGTTACATACAGATAAACAATCAAATATGAGAGGATGAGTGTAAATTTTAGATCCTTTTTAAACTATTGATTGATAAAGAATATATATATGTATGTAAATATTTCATCCTGTAATATTGTTATATTTAAATGATATCTGTTGGTTTACCTTTCATAATTTTATTTAATCAGTTAAAATAGTATACGATAGTCAGGGATGTTCACAACATCCGCATTCCGTCCTCGCAACATTATATTAAGCTTTTTACTCCCTGTAATATTCATAATCAAACATGAATCAAACAGCCACAGTATGTAAGTGCTTCGAAATCGAATAAGTCCATCGTAAGCTCTATTCTTAACAGCGCATGATGATAGATGCTGTACATAGCCTCTAATTCATCAATTCTCGGCTTTACACCAATAAAGAGTTTTATCTTATAATCGCTTGTACATGTTCAGTCGGTTCTGTTATGTCATATTCCACTAGTCTTTATGAGATCATGATGTTAGACACACAGCATAACGGTACATTTACAAGAGATGGGACCCGTGCCACTTAAGTGATAATCCCCTTGGAGTGTAGGTAGAGAGAGAGGGAGAGAGAGAGGAGAGAGAGTGGGAAAGAGGGAGAGAGAGGAGGAGGAGGGAGGGAGGGAGGAGGAGGGAGGGAGGAGGGAGGGAGGAGGGAGGAGGAGAGAGAGAGAGAGAGAGAGAGAGAGAGAGAAGAGAGAGAGAGAGAGAGAGAGAGAGAGAGAGAGAGAGAGAGAGAGAGAGAGAGAGAGACAGACAGAGAAAGAGAGAGAGAGAGATAGAGAAGGGAGAGAGATAAACAGATAGATAGATAGAGAGAGAGAAAGCGAGACAGAGAAAGAAAGAGAGAGGGATAGGTGGAGAGTGTCTGTACAGTATATGCTCGGCTACTGACACAAGATCCGTATTAGCACGACTGTACTTAAGTCTGCTGTCATATCATCTGTAATAAGCATTGCCTGATTGATTTACGGCGAGGTGTTGAGTCTGAGTTCTCGGTTATTGATCTTTCTAAGAGCATGTAATTGCAACACACGGTAATTTCCATGGCTGATAATACTGATGATTCTGAATTAATAATAATAATAATAATAATAATAATAATAATAATAATAATAATAATAATAATAATAATAATAATAATAATGATAATAATGATAATAATAATATAATAATATAATGATAATAATAGTAATAATAATAATAATAATAATAATAATAATGTCATGGAGTTTCGGGTTATATATATATATATATATATAAATATATATATATATATATATATATATATATATATATATATATATATATATATAATATATATATATATATATAATATATAACCTATTCTTCCTTATCTCGAAAAAAATGTCATCTTTCATGAAATAACATCTACCTGATTTACCTGAAGGAACAGATTATCTATTTATCTATTTTAGCAAAGCCCTTACACGTTCTAACACAAGAGCATATCGGAGTTCAGTGTATGCTTTGACTTCCTCAAAAGGAAAATTCTGGTATGAATCCCCGGCTGACCTTTTTTTTTTTTTTGGGGGGGGAGGGGCTATCTTGATGATTTCAGTGTTTTTATCTTATTGTAATCCTATCCATAATGCTTGGTAATCCAAGTTTCTTTATGGTGTTCAACACTTTTAATATATTGATAAGAACTGTGATTATCCCCTTTATTTTATTTTATTTTTTATTCATTTATTATTTTTATTTATTTTTTTTATTTTTATAATTTTTTTATTTTCATTTTAGTTATTATTTTTATTCATTTTTTATTTGTTTGTTATTTTATTTTATTCTTTTTTTTTTTTTTTTTTTTGGCTAAATTCTTAATCTAACACTTGTTCTGTACCACTGTATCATTAAAGCAAGTGTAGCATGCTTAACTAATAGTCATAGTATGTAAGTTATAATCAGTATTGTTAATCGAATACTTGCCCTAGAAGATTAATTAATTACCAGCACCTTCTCTCGAGGAAGTTAAGTCTGCTCTCACATATTTGATTAATAAACTCAACTTCTTTGATTATTATGGGAAAAGTTGACCCCAAGGTATCTAAATAATTCATTTCGATTAACTCTATTACCCTACGTGTTGAATTACTTCTTTCTCTCCTTCTCATTACACAGTTTTTGTTCCGTATTTTTTTTATCCCATTGTACAGTGGTAATACCTTCCTTATAGCTTTTATATACCGTTTTTGTTTTCTTTTTTCTTTTTTTTTTTGTATATTTTCATTGTTTTACTTATATTATTATTATTATCATTGCCATTATCACTATTTTCATTATCATTATTATCATTATGAACATTATCATTATGATTATGGCCATTATTACCATTATTATCACGTTTTTTTTCCTTTTTTCTTTTTTTATATAATTCCTGGCATGAATAAATATCTCGTCAGCTGTGTGAAGAAAAAAAATCAATTCCACTCACAAAAAAAAAAAAAAAAAAAAAAAAAAAAATTGAACGCAAGACATTGGACTTTGTGTAGAAATAAGTTTTGGAATATCCGCTTGGAAAAAAGTTTCTTATTTTTTTAACTTCATGCGTAGAACTTCTTCCCTGAGGACAGAGTAAGGAAATAACCAGCCACCCACAAGGTAGTTCCGTCGATTGCCTTGATAGAAGAAGAAGAGGAAGAAGAAGAATGAAATAAAGACTGGAAAAATGGGATAAAAGTAATAGTTTATGCAATCAAGAGTCGTCCTATAGATGAAGTATGTGCAAAATAAGTCATGCACAAAAATTAAAATATACATGCACACAAACGCACATGCTAACTCAAACGCACACACAAACGTATGTACAAACTGAAAAAAATGAATAAATAGATAAATAAATAATACATATAATAATAAAAAAATGAATAAATAAAAACATACACGCAATTATACATGCAATCTCAAATACATACACACAAACGTACATACAAACTCATACACATGTACACAAACAATCACAGAGGCACTACCCTACTCAGACAAACAAACGGACAGAAACACTAACTAAAGCGACATAGTTATTCTGAATCTGTAGCTATAAACTTTAGACTTTAAAGGGACAAGAATCTGGTTCGTTAGAATTAACCAAAAATATTTCATATCTACTTTATTATTTCCTTATTTTCACAATCTTTTATCATTGTCATCAACTGTCTCGTTATCATAATCACCAGTATCATCATCATCACCGTTATCATCATTACTTTTATCCCTCTCATTTATGTTATCGTCACTCTCCCTGTCATTAATATTGCTAGCCTAATTATCATCATAACTTTTATTATCACTAATATACTTTTCACTATTATTAGAATTACTTAAGAGAGGGCAAGGATTCATACTACCATTACTAGAAATGTTATCATCACATTTTATTATTATTATTATTATATTTATTATTATTATTATGTTGTTGTTTTGTTGTTGTTGTTGTTGTTGTTGTTATTATTATTATCTTTTTATTACAATCATTCTTATTATTTTCATGACTAACCGTATCATTATTAAATCTATTATTTTTTGTCATTAATTTCATTATTATTATCGTTGTTACCACCATTATTATCATTCCTGTTCTTATCATGTTACTATCATCATTATCATTATTGTTATTATTATCATTAATTTATTATTATTTTTATTATCATTATTATCATTTTCATATCATCATTGTTTTTGTATTATCATTATCATCATTATTATTTTCAACATTAATATTATCATTATTATTATCATTTATTATTATTATTATTATTATTTTATTATTATTATTATTATTTATTAATATTATTATTATTCTATTATTATTATTATCATTATCATTATTATCATATTATTATTATTTATTATTATTATTATTATTATTATATTATTATTATTATTATTATTATTATTATTATTATTATCATTATCATTATGATTATCGTTATCATTATTACTGATATTATCACTATCATTATTATTATATTTATTGTTATTACTACTGTTATTGTTACAATTATTATTATCACCATCTCTATGTTTGTTATTATTATCATTATTATAACTTTTAATTTTATCATAATTATCATCATCATCATAATCATTATTGATATCTTTATGCTTTATCATCACAATTATTAAACCACCAGGATGAAAATTTGGCGTCCAGGCAAAAAAAATGAAAAATGATGGTTATTTTTTCATTATGCATTATCTATTTCTACAAGCATTTAAAGCCTATGATGTGCCATTTTTTGCAACAAAAAAAAGCATGGTTATCGAGCAATACTTGGGCCCTCCCCCAGCGATTTCTATGTCCTCATATGTGTATTCTTTGTAGTAGCCTACACCCATGCCCTCATATGTGTATTCTTGTATGTAGGCCTACACCCATGTCCTTAAATGTGTATTCTTGTATGTAGGCCTACACCCATGTCGTCATATGTGTATTCTTGTATGTAGGCCTAGACCCATGTCCTCATATGTGCATTCTTGTTACGTAGGCCTACATCCATGCCCTCATGTGTATTCTTGTATGTAGGCCTACACCCATGCCCTTATATGTGTATTCTTGTATGTAGGCCTACACCCATACCCTCATGTGTGCATTCGTGTATGTAGGCCTACACCCATGTCCTCATGTGTATTCTTGTACGTAGGCCTACACCCATGCCCTTATATGTGTTATTCTTGTATATAGGCCTACATCCATGCCTTCATGTGTGTATTCTTGTATGTAGGCCTACACCCATGTCCTCATATGTGTATTCTTGTATGTAGGCCTACACCCATGCCCTTATATGTGTATTCTTGTATGTAGGCCTACACCCATGCCATCATATTTGTGGTTTCTTGCACGTAGGCCTACACCCATGCCCTCATGTGTGTATTCTTTTATGTAGGTCTACACCCATGCCCTCATGTGTGTATTCTTGTATGTAGGCCTACACCCATGCCCTCATATGTGTATCTCCTACACCCATGCCCTTATATGTGTATTCTTGTATGTGCCCTCAATATGTGCCTACCTACACCCATGCCCTCATATGTGTATTCTTGTATGTAGGCCTACACCCATGCCCTCATATGTGTATTATTGTATGTAGGCCTACACCCATGCCCTCATATGTGTATTCTTGCATGTAGGCCTACACCCATCCATCATATGTGTATTCGTGTATGTAGGCCTACACCATGCCCTCATGTGCATTCTTGTATGTAGGCCTACACCTATGCTTTCATATGTGTATTCTTGTATGTAGGCCTACACCATGCCCTCATGTGTTATTCTTGTATGTAGGCCTACACCCATGCCTTCATGTATGTATTATTGTATGTAGGCCTACACCCATGCCCTTATATGTGTATTCTTGTATGTAGGCCTACACCCATGCCCTCATATGTGTATTCTTGTATGTAGGCCTACACCTATGCCCTCATATGTGTATTCTTGTATTCCTAACCCATGCCCTCATATGTATTCTTGTATGTAGGCCTACACCTATGCCTTCATATGTATTCTTGTATGTAGGCCTACACCCATGTCCTCATATGTGTTTCTTGTATGTAGGCCTACCCAATGCCCTTAAATGTATATTCTTGTATGTAGGCCTACAACCCATGCCCTCATATGTGTTATTCTTGTATGTAGGCCTACACCCATGCTCTCATATGTGTATTCGTGTATGTAGGCCTACCCCCATGCCCTCATATGTGTATTCTTGTATGTAGGCCTACACCCATGCACTCATATGTGCATTCGTGTATGTAGGCCTACACCCATGTCCTCATATGTGTATTCTTGTATGTAGGCCTACACCCATGCACTCATATGTGTATTATTGTATGTAGGCCTACACCCATACCTCATGTGTGTATTCGTGTATGTAGCTTACAACCATGCACTCATGTGTGTATTATTGTATGTAGGCCTACACCTATGTCCTCATATGTGTATTCTTGTATGTAGGCCTACACCTATGTCCTCATATGTGTATTCTTGTATGTAGGCCTACACCCATGCACTCATATGTGTATTATTGTATGTAGGCCTCACCCATGCCCCTCATATGTATCTTGTATGTAGGCCTACACCCATGCCCTCATATGTGTCTTGTATGTAGGCCTACACCCATGCCCTCATATGTGTATTCTTGTATGTAGGCCTACGCCCAAGCCCTCATATGTGTATTCTTGTATGTAGGCCTACACCCATGCCCTCATGTGTGTTTTCTTGTATGTAAGCCTACACCCATGCCCTTATATGTGTATTCTTGTATGTAGGCCTACATCCATGCCCTCATATGTGTATTCTTGTATGTAGGCCTACACCCATGCCCTCATATGTGTATTCGTGTATGTAGGCCTACACCCATGCCCTCATGTGTGTATTCTTGTATGTAGGCCTACACCCATGCACTCATATGTGTATTCGTGTATGTAGGCCTACACCCATGCCCTCATATGTGTATTCTTGTATGTAGGCCTACACCCATGCACTCATATGTGTATTCGTGTATGTAGGCCTACACCCATGCCCTCATATGTGTATTATTGTATGTAGGCCTACGCCCATGCCCTCATATGTGTATTCTTGTATGTAGGCCTACACCCATGCCCTCATGTGTGTATTCTTGTATGTAGGCTATACCTCATATGTGTATTCTTATATGTAGGCCTACACCCATGTCCTCATATGTGTATTCTTGTATGTAGGCCTACACCTATGTCCTCATATGTGTATTCTTATATGTAGGCCTACACCTATGTCCTCATATGTGTATTCTGTATTAGGCCTACACCATGTCCTCATATGTGTATTCTTGTATGTAGGCCTACACCATGCCTCATATGTGTATTATGTGTATGTAGGCCTACACCCATGCCTCATGTGTGTATTCTTGTATGTAGGCCTACACCCATACCCTCATGTGTTTATTCTTGTATGTAGGCCTACACCCATGCCCTCATATGTGTATTCTTGTATGTAGGCCTACAACCATGCACTCATGTGTGTATTCTGTATGTAGCCTACACCTATGTCCTCATATGTGTATTATTGTATGTAGGCCTACACCCATGCACTCATATGTGTATTATTGTATGTAGGCCTACACCCATGCCTCATGTGTGTATTTTGTATGCAGGCTACACCCATGCCCTCATGTGTGTATTCTTGTATGTAGGCCTATACCCATGCCCTCATGTGTGTATTCTTGTATGTAGGCCTACACCCATGCACTCATATGTGTATTCTTGTATGCAGGCCTACACCCATGCCCTTATATGTGTATTCTTGTATGTAGGCCTACACCATACTCATGTTTTATTCTTGTATGTAGGCCTACACCCATGCCCTCATGTGTGTATTCTTGTATGTAGGCCTACACCCATGCACTCATATGTGTATTTTGTATGCAGGCCTACACCCATGCCCTTATATGCCTACCACCATGTGTATTCCTTTGTGCCTACACCCTTGTATACCTCACCCATGTGTGTATTCTTGTATGTAGGCCTACACCACCCTGTGTATCTGTATGTAGCCTCAACCATCACTCATGTGTATTCTTGTATGTAGGCCTACACCATGCCTCATATGTGTATTCTAATGTAGGCTACAACCATGCCTCATTTGTGGTATTAGTGTATGTAGGCCCATACCCTCATATGGTGTATTCTTGTATGTAGTTCCTACACCCATCCCTCATATGTGATTCTTGTAGTAGGCCTACACTCATGCCCTACATATGTGTTTTATTGTATGTAGGCTACACCATGCCCTCTCGTATGTGTGTATTCTTGATGTAGGCCTACTCCTATGTGTATTTTTATGTATACCTCATATGTGTGTTTTTATATGTAGGCTACACCCATGCTTCATATGTGTATTCTTATGTTAGGCCTACACCATTGCCTCTCATATGTGTATTTCTTTGTATTGTAGTGCTACACCCATGCCCTCAGAATATGTGTATTCTTGTATTGTAGGCCTACACCATTGCCGTCATATGGTTAAGTTTCTTGTTGTATGTAGGCCTACACCCATGCCTCATATGTGTATGTCTTTTGTATGTATGTAGGCCTACACCATGCCCTCATGTGTGTATTCTTGTATGTAGGCCTTACCCATTGCCCTCATATGTTATTCTTGATGTAGTCCTACACCCATGCCCTCATAATGTTATCTTGTATGTAGGCCTACAACCCATGCCCTCATTGTGATATTCTTGTATTAGGCCTACACC
>NW_020869708.1:724324-729324 GCF_003789085.1 Penaeus vannamei | reverse complement strand
TCAGTTGAGTACCATCATATTGTAGAAAGTTAATTGGGCAAGAATTCCATAACTTCGACCTTAATAGGCAAGTACTTGTGCTTCAGACACATGGAGGCAGCTGAGCCTGAACTTAATTCTAACCACGTGCATCTTGGGCGCGTCAGTCGTAACCATCATCTGTGCAAAGTGTGCATAACTTCTCGGTGCGTCAGGGCAAGATTCCATCGTCCACAGCCATGAGCCAGGCTTAAAATTAACTTCCAGTGATGATAATTATAACTATGAAAAGCATGGTGTCTGCAGTACGTTGCCATTATTTGCAATAGAGTGAACTCCATCGGTTAGTTACAAGTTACATCTTCACCAATACCTTGAAATTAACTAAGCATAAACTCCAGCATTACTGAGGACAAGATATCGAACTTTGAGAGGACGTCGTCAAATGAGTTGGGCTTAATTATAAGTCAAAAGGATGACACTAAGTACAATTCATAATCCTACAGTGAAGTTCTTGTAGAGCGGTCAAATAGGTGGGGTTGGGGCTTGGAGCAGACAATGGATATCTATGTGTGAATAGCGAACGATTAGCAAGGCAAGTACTGTATCAATAAGAATGATATCAATTATATATTTTGAAGAAAGAAAGTCGTTCGTTATAAATTTTACCACTACGGAAGGCGATGTTATTTTGTTTTTAATTTGTTGCCGCGGCGCTTTCGTTGACTGTTTGAGATGAACGGTTCTCACCATCTTGCACTCAAGTATGTGATTATCCAGAGTATACATATGAACAGCAATACATAACAGAAATACTGAAGAAGTATGTTAAAAGGATATGAAATGTTTACTAAACCAATCGTATGTATGATATGGACTGGCACAAACATGAGTTATGCTGAGCTGTATTTAACCACTGAATTTGAGTACACAATCGTACTTAAGTTATTTACCTTCATTTAGGTTGAAGCTGTGTGTTCAGAAAGGCGATTAAACCCAAGGCTGTGGTATTTCAATTGTATTGTACATTTATATGCTGGTACTGTAAATTAAATATCTGTATATTGTTTATATAAGGAATATTACATATTAGTGATGTAAGTGGTATTAAAAACTAAGCATGGCGAATCTTTATGTATGATGTTATGACGTTTAAGATATCCTATGTTGAATATTGATTTTTTGGGATATTGTGAAACTTTAAGTAAACTTTATGATACAGCCTAAGAAATATTTCATTTTAAATTATGATATAAGGATAACCAGTACTGACTATCATCATCCTGTGATGTTGGTATTTGTTATCTGATATTAAATATATAATATTTATAGGTTGAATATTAAGAAATACAGAAATCTTGTCATATGGCGGGTTTTGTGTCTCCTAACGATACAGGTATAAAGAAATATGGGTATAAATACAGGCATTAGGAAAGACAACGATATGAAAACACTTTCAGAAGTAGTGGCGAAGCACTTACTAGTACTGATACAATATGCAGGTAAAAACAGTAATGGTATAACGAAATTCGCAACAGTTAGTCTGAATAACATAACGAAAACTGCTATGAGTGAAAATAAAATATACTAAATTGGGTAACGTGAGAACAAGAATAATCATAGAAAAAAACAACACAACAATAGTATACCTATTAAAGAATAGTTAGAGCTGGGAGAACAGGTGTTAGATACGAGTGTGTGTGTCACTTGAATCTGGTCTCAGTGTGTGACTTCATTTGTTCGTATGTGTAGTTAAAACAATGATTAACAGAGAGAAATTTCGTAATATAGAGTTTGTAGCGTGTGTTCGTTGAGAAAGAAGGCAAGTCGTATATAACGTGTGGGCGGAGACAGGGAGGGCAATAGTTGATCTGGCGCTAATAGCCACACTTACTATTAATAATAGCGTTGAACTATTGGTGATGCTGAGTAGAACGGCGCCTTGGTGGTTTACTGACGAAGGTTCGCGAAGAATTGACGAGGCAGATATGGCGGACTGGCGAGTGTGGCTACGTAGAGTGAGAGAAAATATCTTCAGCGACTTCGTCAGGTGGGTAGCACAGGTGATAGTGATCAGCACGAAGTAGTAGGGCAGACGTTATTATTATCATTATTCTAATTATTATTAGTATCATTATTATTATAATTATTATAATGATCATTATCACCATCATCATTATTCCTTTCTTCATTATTATCATTACTATCATTATTATCATTATTATTATCATGATCATTATCACCATCATCATCATTACTATTTTCGTTATCCTTAATATTATCATTGCTATTACCGTCATCATCTTTATAATCATTATTGGTATTATCACTATAATTCACATAATTATAACTAAAATTTACAGCTTTATCCCACTCCACCTCATTTTTAATCATTATTATTCTTACCAATATTTTTTTTTTTATTGTAGATTTTTTCATTATTGTTATATTTTTTATTACCATTATTAATATCGTCACTTATTTTACTATCATTGCAACCACCATTTTTTATAATTAATGCTATTATCATTATCATCATTATTATCATTAATGTTATCATAAACATTATTATTATCATTGTCATTACCATTGTCATTGTCATTGTCATTATCATTATCATTATCATTATCATTATCATTATCATTATCATTATCATTATCATTATCATTATTATTATTATTTCCATTATCATGATTATCATTTTCATAATATTATTTTTTTTTATTATTATCATCTTGTCAGCATTATTATTACCTATCATGTAATTGATATTACTACCGTTAATATTGCTCTATCATTATTGTCTATGTTTCCACTTTTTAATAACATACATATGCAAAATAATCTGTAGTTCCATTATCCTTTGGCCCATTGGAGAAATATACACAAGTATGCAGTGAAAATACTGTTATAAAACCGGTAATTACATATCAACCCAATCTTATCTAGTTATCCATGATTTCTCTATTGCTTTTCTCGTTTCCAGTTTCCCGAAACTCTTATTTTTGCAATGTGCATTTTCATTCACATTCAGCTTGTGTACAAACGCAGCTGTATGTTATTCAGTTGCAAAGCACAAGTCTTTTCAATCAGCCTGACTCTGCAATTCTTAAATACTGTAGGAACAATTGGGTACAACGGTGATAATCCCTTGATACGAAGGCAAATAATACCACAGTAACAAGTGCAATACGACGATATTATAAAAATAAAGAGAGGATGGACAAAGCCTTGTTTACGCCCCTTTGTTTCAGAGGTAAAAACGTGCGAAGTGTATGGAGGATCATAAAAAAAAATCTACAAAACCAGGATATGTTGATGAAGTTGATATCTTTTTCAGCTTTTATGGCACTAATACTGTGTAATGCATGGGGGTACTACACTAAAAGATACTTCTTTTATTCCGTAAAGGACGAAATGGGAGAAAAAATAACTGGCATTGCACCTAAAACCAAAATGCTTCAAGGTGAAAGAAAGGTGACATTATTTAATTTTTTTTTGTTTTATTCCCCAAAACAAAAAATTAAGAGGGAGCGTAATCTAACGGAGAAAAGGAGAGATTAGCTTGATAGTCGTGCATTCTGTATTTTAAGGCGTCTTTTGAACACATGTGTAATTAATACTTTATAAAGCTTAATCCAAATCCGCAGTTTTCCAAGATGTAACACGCTGCCAGACGCACGAATCAGTATGATTATCAGTAAATTTGCTATTTTATATGAAATAGCTGGTATATGTGTTATAATAATTGGCAGTCACCCATTTTAATTTTCGTATTACACGGTAATATTTTTTACGAGACGTTTACTATAGTAAGAGAAAAAAATAAATACATACACGATTATACGATTATATAGCATTTATATCATGAAGACATTATATTGTGTCAACACAATAATAATATATATATATATATATATATATATATATATATATACATATATATATATAATATAGATGACATTTTTCATTATTCAGGTTTTCTCTGACAGCTTTCCTGGTGGCTATTAAAGGATATTCCCAGTGAGGATCAAGATTATATATATATATATATATATATATATATATATAATATATATATAATATATATATATATATATTATATATATATATATATATATATATACATATAAATATATAAATTACATAAATATATATTAATATATCGTAAATTTACAAAGTTTGATTTATTTATACTTGGTTGACATCATGTTCCAGACTATTCCAGTTTAGTTTAAATCCATTTTTTAAAATTGTTATTCTTAGTCCTGTTTATATTTGCTTTTGAATTACCCGCCTTTTGCAAAGAATGTCCGGGGTTACTTATCCATGACGGCGGGATTCGAACGCGGGTCAGCAAGATTGCCAGACGAGAATGCACGACACTCTAGGCAGTGATTAGTACATCAACTTCGTAGTAAAAAATAAGATGTTACACTTAACAAAAATGCACCATTATAATTTCCAATATTATTTAAAGAAAAGTTCATTTTGGCCAACAAATCTATCCACACCAACACGCTATATGCATGAAGCTCCTTTCGGAAATTAAAGAAAATTAAATTGATAATAATTTTGATTATTTTTCGTGATGATAATAGTCGTGATACTAATGATAATGATAATTATTAATCCTTATTTTTGTTATTATTATCATTATCATAATTAATAATTTTAATTATTAATCATGATGGTAATAGTCGTAATACAAATGATAATAATAAATATTAATCCTTATTTTTGTTATTATTAACATCATCATTATTACTGTAATTATTATCATAATGATAATTATGATGATGATAATACCATTATTAAAAATGAAAATAATGCATGAAATCAGCAAGGAACCAACAGACGCCGGGCTGCACAGACAAATTTCAGTCGAGAAACACTGTCTTAGTGCGACACAGGGTAACTTAACATTATGCGTGACAGTCATAAGTTCCTCGGTGTCAGCAATCCCGCCCTCGATCTGGCGATGTCGCTTAAGGTCATCGATATCCGGATTAAAGGCCACA
>NW_020869708.1:714324-716824 GCF_003789085.1 Penaeus vannamei | reverse complement strand
TGTTGTTTGTAGTATGTATTGAATTGAACAGAGACGTTGCTCATTGTTTTGGTCTTCATTATTATTGTCATTAATATCAACATTATGATTATTATCATTTTTGTTTTTTTTTATCATTGATATTCAACTATTATATCATATGCATTTCACCACCATTACTCTATTATTATTGTTATCATCATTAGTATTACTATCATTATTAGTTACCATCACATCATCAGCATCAGCATCATTATCATTAATTCTATGCTATTATTATCATATTATTATCATCATTATTCGTTATTATTACACATTACTTATCATTATCATTATTACTACTATTGTGTGCGCTGTTTCTGTGTGTCTCTATGCAATTTAACTATTATTCCAGATTTTGTAATCCCTTACATTCACACTGTCATTATTAAACCTTATATTTGTAGTAGTACTGTAAAAACCTCCAATAACTACATTACCAATATCCTTCTTATCTGCGGTAGATGTAACAGGAACCATAAAATATTTTCCTCGTTGGGCCTAGACGGGACCAAAGGGGTAATTTTGTAATCGGCCGACAAAGAAATGATAGGCAGTGCGATTTTTTTCGTCATGTTCGTTATTTCACGGAGCCTTTTGTATTGAAAAAAGAAAAATGGATTTATACGTAAATACTGAGTGGATCAAATGATTGGATTTCTGTATTACATATGCTAATATAAATAAATAAATAAATATATATATATATTATATATATATACTATATAATAATATATATATATATAATATACATATATATATATATATATATAATATATATAATATATATATATATATAATTACATACATATGTACATATATATATACATACATATATATACATATTATATATATATATATATATATATATATATATATATATATATATATATATATATATATATATATATATATATCTTTATGGGTGTGGTGATGTGTGTGGTGTGTGTGTGTGTGTGTGTGTGTTGTGTGTGTTTTGGTGTGCATAAAGGTTATAGATATAAGTTGAAAGTGGTTTATCCCGAATGATTTTAAGATATTATGATGATGGATTCCACGATTTTCTAGTAAAATTTTGACATGGACGTGATGTTAAAATCAACACCACGCAGTTTTGCTCTCTCTAAGATCGTCAAACAATTTTTCAGATTTATGAAGGCCGAAAATTGTTCCTACTCGCTTTGCCCTCCCTCCCCTTCCCTTTTCCTCCTCTTCCCTTCTCCCCCCCTCCCCTCCTCCCCTCCTCCTCCCCCCCCTCCCCTCCCTCCTCTTCCATTCCCCTCCCTTTCCCCTTCCCCTTTCCTCCTCTTCCTTTCCCCCCCCCCTCCCCTCCCCTTCCCCCTTTTCCTCCTCTTCCCTTCCCCTCCCCCTCCCCCCCCTCCTTTTTCTCCTCTTCCTCCCCTCCCCCTCCCCTCCCCTCCTTTCCGCTTCCCTTTCCCTGTCTGTCTCCCTTCCTCCCCCTTCCTTCCCCTCCCCCCCTCCCCTCCCTCCTTTTCCTCTCTTCCCTTCCCCTCCCCCTCCCCTCCCCTCCCCCCTTCCCCTCCCCTCCCTCCCCTCCCCTTCCCCTTCCCCTTCCTTCCCTCCCCTTCCCCCCCTTTTCCTCCTCTTCCCTTCCCCTCCCCCCCCCTCTCCTCCACCATTTCTGCTTCGATGTCTGTATTCTCGACCATTTTATCTGTCCCGGGAATTCAGAGGAAAAAAAAGGAAAATATGTGAATGGTTTTGACGAACTTACTTTTCCCTTTGTGTGTGTGGCATCATTTCAACATAATTTTTTTTCTATGCTGTTCAATGCGGCTCTTGTTACTCGTTTTATTTATGTGTTCTCTCCAGAAGTAAAGTTTCTCGTTACTCTCCTAAGTGTTTTAATAGAGTGACGTAAGAGGAGCTCAGAACTCCCCAACTTAGAGGATTCTTAAGGACTTGTACGTTTTGATCAATTCAGCTTGCAACCGACCTGGGACCGGAATCATGCAACCCTTGCCGTATCCCCGCCGTCCCGACATTGCAGCAACATGACCCGGAGCTGTTGCAATTGGGGTCGTAGCTGACACGATTTTTGTGTCCGCGACGACCTCCTTTTTTATCACAGGCTTATAAAATCGAGACGCAATCGAACTGTCAGCATCCAAGTATGTCCAGTTTAGCGACTTGCTGCCAGAGCCTCGCGACCTGTGGCTGGTGACCCGTGACCTCGAAGGGAGAACAGTTCAAGAGGTCAGAGATAGAAGGTACAGTCTGGGATTAAAGTCCTCGGAAAGGTTTTGTTTTGTTTATTGCCCAGAGATGGCGCTGCGCTAGAGGAGTTCATTGACGCCTTCGTATTTTCCTCGATCTGGTTGATTCAAACACATGTCTGAAGCAATGTACTGAATCCCTACGACCCAACTCTGTCCTCCTTCCCTCCTCCTTCTCTCCTCCACTCAGGAATCCGCCCCTTTGCTACACAGCGATCGCAGCGCCATCTCTGGGCAATAAATAT
>NW_020869708.1:684324-701824 GCF_003789085.1 Penaeus vannamei | reverse complement strand
AGGGGAGGCAGGAGGATGCGTCCGGGCAGTTTTGAGGTAAGTGGGATGGGAGGGCGAGGAGGAGTTGGGGTGTGGAGAGGTGGAGGAGGAAGGGAGGAGATTGTGGGGTGGTTGGGCGGAGGAGGGGAGTGGAGGGAGGAGTGTGGGGGTGGGAGAGGGAGGGAGGAGTGGGGTGGGAACGGGTAGGGAAGGGAAAGAGTGAGAGGGTGGGTGAAGAGAGGAGGTGCTGGTGGTGAGAAGTGGCGGCGGGGTGGAGGGTGAAGGAATGGAGGAGTGGGGTGGGAGGGAGGAGCATGGTGTGGGGGAAAGGGGAGGAGGTGCGGAGTTATGAGGAAAATGGGGGAGGAGGTTGTATAGGGGGAAGAGGAAGAAGAAGGTGGGGAGAGGAGGAGCGAGGAGGATGGCAGGAGGGGTATGGAATGAAGGAAGGGAGGAAGAGGACGTGGAGCAAGTCGGGTGGCGGAAGAGGGAGGAGTTGGAAGAGAGAGGAAGGAGGCCGAGGAGGCAGACAAGACGGGAGGAGAGGGGATGGATGGAAGAGGAGGAAGTGAAAGTAAAGATAGGAGGGGGGAGGAAGAGGAAGAGCGAAGTGGGGAGAAATGGAGGAGTTGCGGGGAGCGAGGGGGGTGGAAGCGGGAAGTAGGGAGATCTGAGGAAGAGCATAGAGAAGGAGAATAGAAGAGGAGAAAGGGAGGAAGGGGGAGGAGAGGAGCAAAGAGGGAGGAGGTGGAGGAGGTAAGGTGGTTTATGCGGGTGAAGTAATAGGAGGACAGGAGATGTCGCGAGAGGGAGACGAGAAGGAGAGGAAGGGAGGAGGACGAAACAGAAAAGGGAGAAAAATAAACAGATTTTTTTTTTTTGCTTGCTCTTTCTACCCTTACTCTCTACCTTCCCTCTCTCCTTCCCGTTCACTGTATGTATGTTTATAAATGCGTGGCCACACATAGCGTAGTTACACACACAACACACACACACACACACACACACACACACACACACACAACACACCACACACACACCACAACACACATACACACCACAACACACACACACACACAGCACACACACCACACACACACACACACACACACACACACACTAAACACCAAAAAAATCAAACAAAAAACACAAACTATATATTTGAACGGACAACACCAAAACACCCAGACCAACCAACACAAATCCGCACAAACAAACACCCACGTTATTGTTTTTTAAAAACAACAGGTGCGCTCCCCTGGCTTCCGTTCCTTGCCCAGAAAAAAAACTCCTCTTGGCTCCGAAAAATGCGCACCAAACGTCACGAAAATCTAAAAAAAAAAAAAAAAAAAAAAAAAAAAAAAAATAAAAAAAAAATCTTTCCCGGTTGCAGATGAATTAGAGAATTTCGTCGCGTCATCGGCCGTCCTGGAAAAACTTTCGGGTCGAGATGAAACCGTCGCCGCGAATATTCACAGTTGAGCTTCACTTTTTTTTCGCTGCAGGCTGTCCAGGATCTCGCACGTTGAGGGGTTAGGGGGAACGTTCCCTTTGGCAGTGAAGAGAAAATATTCACTTTTTGGCCCTTGGCATTAATGTTTATTTTTGGCTTAATTATGTTTCTAATGCGAGATTTTTGTACCGGCCTGAGAATAATAATGATTACTTTTGCATTACCGGTATTTTGAATATTTATGTTTTTAATACGATTTTCTGTACCAAATGAATAATAGTTACTTTTCCATTGATTTTATTTTGGCTTAATTTAATGTTGGTATGATTTTTGTACCGTTGGATAATAGTTACATTTTGCATTGACGTTTATTTGGGCTTATTATATTTTAATACGATTTTTGTACCAATGAATAATAGTTACTTTTTGCATCGACGTTTATTTTGGCTTTTTATGTTTTGGTATGATTTTGTACCGAATATAACAGGCGTGAAATATATGAAATATAGCACTTTGATCTATATTGCGACATGTCAAAAAGGTATCAGTACGAGGTATAGTTTGTTTTGAAGAAAAAAAAAAATTAAAAAAGCTGTATGGCCTTGATATGTTGTAATTTCTTTAAATCTGGATGGTAAGCAAAAATTATAAACTGCATTGACGTTTATTTTGGCTTAATTATGTTTTTTAGTACGAAGGTTGTTCGTTGGAATAAATAGCTTACTTTTTGGAATCGCCGATTTATTGTTGTTTATGTTTTAATTACGACTTGTGTACCGAATAACCAGGCGTGCGATATATAAGTGTATTTAGAACTTTGATCTTACTGCCTATTCAAGGTATCATGGACGGTTATGTTGTTTTGCAGAGGAAGAATAAAAAAAAAAAAAAAAAAAAACTGCATGCGGACTTGATGTAATTTGTAATTCTAAATATGTTGGGATGGGTAAACAAAAAAATTATAAAACAAATTAAAAACAAATAAACAGATAACAGGAAATGACGTTTGAGATATGTTTAACTATACATTTAATTAACTCTGGTAATAACATTAACATTGAGATTAGTATTACTCTACGCCTAGAGCGTCATAATTTTATCTAATTATCTTCTTAATCCTCCACTACTTCCTCTAATGATATTAAGGTTTGTAAAAAAGACCCATTTAAATATGAACCCAGTATCATCAGGTTTTCATACGATCAACATCATGCGTAGGAATAAAGGGTCCATCCCCAACTCCCCTGGTTCCGACGCCGCGCTCGGGGCTTCCTTCCCAGTGTGTTTGGGGGCTGTAATAAGAATCGATTTCTTACTGTAACGTCATTGATCTCTCTGCATATACATAATTCTTCTTCTTCATTTTGGATTACTCCTATTTCCGTATATCGTCCTTTTCTCTTTTTTATGGCTTTCACTGTATTTTTAACATATCCCTCCATTACTGTGTTTTGACATTGACACATTATTTTATATTATTATTATTTATTATTATTTTTAAATATATTATTAATTATTATTATTATTTGTATTATTATATTATTTTATTATCTATCATATTTGAAATCGATATTCTTCCACAGGAAATTGGACAGTAATATTAACTTAGTTTCTGTAGTTTGGTTTTAAAAGTTATGGGTGAGCATATCTTCACCAAATACAAGAGATGTATTAAACCGTCAGAAATAACACTATTTCTGACGAAATATATTTCGAAAGCCGTGAATACATCTCTGTATTTGAAGATATCGTTCTCATTTTTATATTTTTTTCTAATTGATTGTTACAATGCTACTAACGTCATGTAGGTTTCGTGGATCTACACAATGTAATCAGCCTTTATCTTTCTGTCTAGCTAGGTTCGCTATCTAGCTACCTATCTGTTCTGAATATGTCTGGCGTTCTATCAATCTACTTCATCTGTATTTCTATCTATCTATCTCCTCCCCTCTTTCATTATAAATCTATCTGCCTTTACTGGTCACTATACTTTAGAAGATCTATCCGTGCACGGAAATGAATGGTTATATTTGCACACTTCTCTCTTAAACCACTGTTTTAAAAAATAAAACATATTACCAATCAAATGTTTATCAATCATCCAAAATCCTCGGATTTATCTTAAAGCACTTACTATCAAATTTTCAAACCAGTTGAAGGAAAATTACGATAAAGCACTTTCGTAATACCTTCACAAGAGAGGAGAGAGGTATGGAGAGAGACGAGAAGGAACATGGAGAGAAGAGAGAGAGAGAACAGAGAGAGAGAGAGAAGAGAGAGAGAGAGAGAGAGAGAGAGAGAGAGAGAGAGAGAGAGAGAGAGGAGAGAGAGAGATAGTCACACACAACACACAGAGAGAGAGAGAGAGAGAGAGAGAGAGAGAGGAGAGAAGAGAGAGAGAGAGAGAGAGAGAGAGAGAGAGAGAGAGAGAGAGAGAGAGAGAGAGAGAGTCACACACACACTCAACACACACAACACACACAACACACAGACAGACAAACAAACAGACAGACAGACAACACAGAAGAGAGACAGACAGAAGAAGAAGAGAGAGAGAAGAGACAGAGACAGACAGACAGACAGACAGACAGAAAGAGACAGAGACAGCGACAGAGAGAGAGAGAAAATCAATACACAAAAACTCTTATAATCTCTGGTGTGCAAGGCAACCCCTTGATCATCAACCTTGCAATGATAATCACAGATGTTGTTTGATGTTGCATCCAAGTGTCGTTTTTCATGTGCATGAGGCAAGTACTGGTTTAATGACGTTGATTCTTGAAACAGAAAGGAAGATTAAAGAATCTTTATTTCTATTGACAGGTCGCCATGGATCACTGGATTGCCGATCATTGGTAAAAACTTTGTTGTATTTCATCCTTGGAATGTTGTTATATATTTTTCAGTTATCTATATTATCGTTATTATTGTTATCATTATTGCTGGTATTATTATCATTGTGGTAATCATTATTATTATCATTATTATTCATTATTTTTTATTATTATCATTGTCATTATCATTATTATCATTATTATCATTATTATCATTGTTATTATCATTATTATCATTGTTATTATTATCATTATCATTACTGTTATTATCATTACTATCATTGTTATAATTATTGTTATCATTACTATCATTATTATTTGTAGTAGCTTTGTTGTTATTTGTATTTTATCCTTGGAATGTTGTTATATATTTTTCAGTTATCTATACTATCGTCATTATTGTTATCATTATTGCTGTCATTATTGTCATTGTTGTTGTCATTATTACTGTTATCATTATTGTTATTATTATTATCATTGTTGTTATTATTGTTATTATCATCATTATCATTATTGTTATTATCATTATTATAATTGCTATTATTATCGTTATCATTATTATCATCATTAGTTGTAGTAGTTTTGTTACTGTTATTGTTATTAACATTGTTATCATTATTATTATTATTATTTCTATTATCATTATGATTGTTGTTGTTATCATTACCATTATTGTTACTGTCATTATCATTATTATTGCTATTATTCTTACTATTATCATTTTCATCGTTATATTATTAGTAGTAGTATAATTTTATCATAATTGTTGTTACTTTTATTGTTATAATTATTATCATTATTATCACTATCATTATTATCATTGCTGTTGTTATTATGCTATTATCATTAGTTATCATTATTATTATCATTACTATTATTGTTATTGTTATCATTATTATAATTATCATTATTATTATTATTTTTATTATCATCATCATTATTATCATTATTACTAATATTTTATTATTATTATCATGATCATTATTATTACCATTATCATTGTTTTCATTATTATCATCATTATCATTATTACTTTCAGTATCATTATCAGTCCTACCACTATCATAAGTATCATTATCACAATTATAATCATTATCAGTGTTATTATCATCATTATCACCAATTCCTCTCTCCTTTCCACCACCTCTTCCTCTTATCACCATTCGCTTCTTGTCCCCTTCATTAATACCATATCGAAAGTACTTTACATATTATTACAAATTAATCATGTAAATGAATGACCTTTAAATGGCACATAATAATTGGTAACAGCGAATAACAGAAATAAAAATCCTTCATTTCCGGATAAATATTATTAGAATCAAATACCGGAAGGAAATACGAATAAGCTTTACAGTAAAAAAAAAATCGTGATAATGAAATGTCGACGGGAAAAAAAAAATAATTGATAAAAAAAATGAAAAAAAGGAAAGATAATCCCACCAAAATAAGACCTGTGTACCTGTCTTACTAGAAGTCTTCGAGGAATTGATGAAAATTTACAAAAAATTCTTTCAACCAGAATTTATTATTTTGTAATTCGAAATAAATAAAAAAATATTCACGATCGACAATAGACTTGACGCATGAGAGAAAGGCATTTCCGGCAAATATATTTTACTTTTATTTTGGGGACGGGAGAAACGATACCATACGCAATGAATCATAAACAAATTGATTTGTATTTATTTTTTGCTACTTCTTTCGCAGACGTCACAATATCGGCGGGAAATTGGGGGAAAAAAATAGGAATTTCACTTTTTTTCATTTTCTTTAAAATAAATGTCGGTGGTTTCGCTATACAAGAAAAAAAAACAATTGCTGTGGCCATATAATTAAATGAATCCATGATTTAAGATTCAAGAAGTTGAATTAATAGCATCCTGGCGCTGCTCCCTCATGACGTATTTTCAGCGAGAATATCAACTAAAACAGCGAATTTCAATGAATATTTGAAACCTCCTTAAAGTGCGTCATAATTGATTCATTCATGATGGCGATAACTTCTCACTTCACAAAGATCTCAAAATCTACCAAATCCGTATTGATTGGGATTTTATGGTCATTTCACTGTTTCGGAATTTCATGTGTACTTTATAAATTCTGAATGAGCAGGTGAATGCCCTTCGGTGTGCGGTGCGGTACAGTACATATATACATATGTACACTATATATATATGCATACATTTATAGCATATATATATATATATATATATATATATATATATATATATATATATATATATATATATATATATATGTATATATAGTGTAATATATTCATGTATGTGTGTATATATATATGTGTGTGTGTGTGTGTGTGTGTGTGTGTGTGTGTGTGTGTGTGTGTGTGTGTGTGTGTGTGTGTGTGTGTGTGTGTGTGTGTGTGTGTGTGTGTGTGTGTGTGTGTGTGTGTGTGTGTGTGTGTGTGTGTGTGTGTGTGTGAATATGCACGTATGTGTTGTTTTCCTTTAAGTACTGCAGATTATATAGTCTATCATCATTATCGGTGACAGATGATCAATGAAGCCATAGCGACATGGCTGTTACCCCCAACCATAATTTTAATAATAATAGTAATTTAATAATAATAATAAATTTAATAATAATAATATAATTAATTTTATACATACTCAAAATTTTGGAACATTCTTTTGTTGCTTTTAGAATGTCATAGGGTTCTACATCGCCATTATTGTAGTGCAAGTTTTATTTACTCTCTCTGTCTCTCTTTCTCTCTGTCTATCTCTCTCTCTCTCTGTCTTATTCTCTTCTCTCTCTTCTGTCTTCTCTCTCTCTCTCTCTCTCTCTCTCTCTCTCTCTCTCTCTCTCTCTCTCTCTCTCTCTCTCTCTCTCTCTCTCTCTCTCTCTCTCTCTCTCTCTCTCTCTCTCTCTCTCTCTCTCTCTCTCTCTCTCTCTCTCTCTCTACTCTCTCTCTCTCTCTCTCTCTCTCTCTCTCTCTCTCTCTCTCTCTCTCTCTCTCTCTCTCTCTCTCTCTCTCTCTCTCTCTCTCTCTCTCTCTCTCTCTCTCTCTCTCTCTCTCTCTCTCTCTCTCTCTCTCTCCTCTCTCTCTCTCTCTCCTCTCTCTCTCTCTCTCTCTCTCTCTCTCTCTCTCTCTCTCTCTTAACCAAGAGCCTTACACTCAAAATAACTCGTTTAGCGAAATATACTTCTTTACCTTCTTATAGTTAGATAATAGATCAATAAAAAAAAGAATAAAGGATAGATTGAACTATGACGGTTATATAATTGTTTCCCGAGTACGGAAGACTTCAGAAAGTTAATAGATATTCAGTGTGCTTTTGATATCGTATTTCGTTTGAAACTGTATATCAGTTGTAGCTTCGTTTCCGTATAAATAAGGTTGTACTGCTAAGATCAGCTGACATTTTCTACTCATGAGTGAAGTGTACGAAATAACTGTCAAATAAAAAAAAAAAAATAGTATAAAAGTCTAGGTATTAAAGGAAATCGTTACTAATACTATTGTGTTATTTCTAGCAAAGACTTTCAGTCAGAATCGGATTTCTCTCTCTCTCTCTCTCTCTCTCTCTCTCTCTCTCTCTCTCTCTCTCTCTCTCTCTCTCTCTCTCTCTCTCTCTCTCTCTCTCTCTCTCTCTCTCTTCTCTCTCTCTCTCTCTCTCTCTCTCTCTCTCTCTCTCTCTCTCTCTCTCTCTCTCTCTCTCTCTCTCTCTCTCTCCTCTCTCTCTCTCTCTCTCTCTCTCTCTCTCTCTCTCTCTCTCTCTCTCTCTCTCTCTCTCTCTCTCTCTCTCTCTCTCTCTCTCTCTCTCTCTCTCTCTCTCTCTCTCTCTCCTCTCTCTCTCCCTGTGTATGTGTCCTCAATTGACAGTTTTTATCCACGGTCTCTCCAATATATACGTCTTTTCCATGCATAATATAAAAGCATTTCACGGTGATTCCAGGTGTTTCTTTATCAGGAAATGTTTGCGAATCGATATTCACGATTTATATTCGCAGTATCGGAATGCAGCAATTACAAGCCAGACAACGAGCTATAAAGAGGCAAAGTTTGTTGGCTTATCTTTAAACAGATTACGAAATCGCGTGCTGGCTTGTGATAAAGAACAACAAGAGCCACAAGGATTGCTGCCGACAGAGTTGTAAATTGTGTGACTTCAAAAGTTCTCCAAAGCCCCTAAAATGAAGGGAAATTGTGTTAAGAAAGGGATAATTCATGAGTTATAAGAACGTGGAAGATCTAAACTCAACCTGTTTATTGATTTTTTTTCTGTGTGGATCTTTACAGAATTATTATTAGTGAATCCATCTCCAGCTGTTTTGATTTGGTATGTCTATAAAATAAAAGTGAAATGAAGATAACAGAATGCACTGTCCTGCAACATGTGAATATATAATACACAAGAAATTGGTAAAACACAATTCTGCTTTTACTGAAATATTGATAAGAAATAATTGGTTTAAACTTCCTTTTATAATTCAACCAAATGAATAGTTTCTCAGTACAATAATTTCATTTTTATAATTTCTGTTTACCGTCAGCCTTTGTATCGACTGAACCACAATAATCCTTGATACTGCTGACGTCATTCGCAATCTAACTCGCCTTAGCACCCAAACAGTTCTTTATATTAGCATCACATAGACAGAACAGAAATACAAAGGATAATTAGTTCGTTACGGCCAACACCACCACGAACAATGGTATTATGTGCTTAAGGTACTTTTACGCAAGTACTGTTTCCGTCTTTTTTTTTTTTTTTTTGACAATTTTCTGAAATTGTGTCCATTTTTGAGTTATAAGAACGTGGAAGATCTAAACTCAACCTGTTTATTGTTTTTTTTTCTGTGTGGATCTTTACAGAATTATTATTAGTGAATCCATCTCCAGCTGTTTTGATTTGGTATGTCTATAAAATAAAAAGTGAAATGAAGATAACAGAATGCACTGTCAGTGAATATATGAAATTGGTAAAACACAATTCTGCTTTTACTGAAATATTGATAAGAAATAATTGGTTTAAACTTCAATTTATAATTAAACCAAATTAATGGCTTCTAAGTACAATAATTTCATTTTTATGATTTCTGTTTACCGTCAGCCTTTGTATCGATTGAACCACAATAACCCTTGATACTGCTGACGTCATTCGCAATCTAACTCGCCTTAGCACCCAAACTGTTCTTTATATTGGCGTCACATAGACAGAACAGAAATACAAAGGATAATTAGTTCGTTACGGCCAACACCACCACGAACAATGGTATTATGTGCTTAAGGTACTGTCAAACAAGTACTTTTTCCGTCAATTTTTTGACAATTTTCTGAAATTTTGTCCATTTTTGAGTGAAATGTCGATTCTCCAGTCAGACGATAATGATCGTTTCCGTCTGAAAACCTTTAGGTTAAAATTTTCAGCCAAGCATAGTCAAACCAAGAGCTATATTCGAGAATGTTTGTATTAATTTTAAATAAAATTGTCAAAAAATTGTCGGAAAAAGTGCTAGTGTGACACGGCCTTTAACCCCTAGTTCTGCCACGGTACCATGTCCAGTGACGCTTGACACCGTTCCTCTCGACACACAGGCCACACTGCACAGGACCCAACACCGGCTTAATCCAAACAAATGGCTTGGCTGATGACCCAGTGTGACCCCTCCCGCTTCCCCCTCTCCCCCTATGTCTTCAACCCCCCCCCCCCCCTTCACGTCCCCTGACACCTCACAACCCCCCCCCCACCCCCACCCAACCCCTCTGGAGGTTTCTCACCACTCTCGCAACAGGAGTGGTGACATATGTTCTTCTGCCGGTTTGTTAGAATTGAGCGAGGCCCGACCCAAAGAATATTCGGATACTTGACATGCATAAATAAAGAAATAAATGCATATTATCAGTTTAGACATGCATAACCCGGCATAGATGGGTTAAATGTATATCTCCCAGATATATAGATAGATATGCCTTTATTTTTGCATCTGTATTTATAAATTCATTGGGCTGGCACAATTTTAACAACCGGCTGCTTGCCTAGAGTTGCCAAGGAAGGGGAAGGGGGGGGGGTGACAGAGTGTGGTAGGGGAGAGGGGGGGGGCAGAAGAAGCGTAGATCTGCCCTCAATCGAAATGGAATGCCCGTGAAATGAGTTGAGATGTTGCTCTGATCTGTCTAATCATATAAAGGTAAATATATATATATATATATATATATATATATATATATATATATATATATATATATATATATATACATACATATATACATATGTATTTGTATATGTTTATGTATATGTAGATATATATTATATATATTTTTATATGTATTTACATATTTTATATATTCTATTTATATATATTATATATATGTTTATATATATAAATATTATATATATGTATATATATATATATTATATATTTATATATTTATATATATTAATATATACCATATATGTATAGAGAATAATCTCATGTTCAAATCCAAATCATCATATATATTCTTTTTGATTTACTGTACTGTTGCCAACATGTCTGGGAAATTTTCAAAATCCTAATTAGTAAACTATCCTTTCAAAATTCCCATTCCACATGCCCATGAAATCTAAGCAACGTTATTAATCTCCGGTAGTGCCGCTACTACTCGAGAATATAAATTTGAAGGAAATCTCGAGGAAAAAAAAAGTCAATTTTGACTTGCCTAATTTTAATTTGGGTAGCATGGCTTTAACGGTCTTAAGGCTCGTGGGGCGGATTGGATTCATTCCTCTGTTTAATGTGTGCCAAATATACAATTGTCATGGAAACATTAACCAATCACTTTTCTTTTATTTCATATACAAATATTTACATACAGGTGGCATATCATAATCTAAATCTTTGCAGTAACTATTATAATAAAAACAAGCAATATTCTCTACTAACTCAATTCATATCTAAGGTTGACTCTATACCCTCCCTTTTCTTACTAATTATAAATCTATAATTATCAGCAAAATAAAAACATAGATGAGATAGGACCCTCATCCCCATTCTACTAATATCTTTTCATGATTTTACTTGCATATAAGTTAATCAATCCCTTCCCTTTACTCCTCATAATTTCCCTCTCTTACACTTCACTCTCATGTATATTTCCATTCTCAACCTATTTCTTGATATCACAGGAACTATCTCCTTTGACTAATTCCGTTGCCGGACCCACGAGTCAAAAATGAATTCATAAATGTTCCCTAACAACAAGGCATAATGGCGTGTTGTTTTCACCACAAATTTCCCAACTTTTTCTCCTATCTCTGTATTCAGGATGAAAACAGAACCTGGACTGAAATACTTTCAATTCAGTACACAGGATTCCATAATTATTTTCATTCACTTACCAAGCATTACATTCTATGATATCAGGGTGAAAAACGACTTTTAATATCAGCACTCAACATACTTGTGTTCGGAGCGAGAGTAGAACCTCGTCTGACCAGCTGGTGTCCCTGGATATTGCCTCCCCCCCCCCCCCCGAGTTGTTACTTTTTGAAAAAAGAACAAGCCATTCAGAGATAGTCGTTACTGTTATAATATTAAATTTTACTATATCAATACAGCTTCAAAAAATAGAAATATATTAATAATTGTTTTTAATGCCGTCCATATCTTAAAATTTAAACCAGCCCTCTTTTAATGTCGAATAAATATGGCTCTCGACATATGTTTATATATATAATATATATATATATATATATATATATATATATATATATATTATATATATATATGTATATCATATTATTATATATATATATATATATATATATACAAATTATATATATATATATATATATATATATATATATATATATATATATATATATATATATATATAACATATAGACGAGATATTGAGAGAGGGGGAGTAGCTGATATATAAAATTGATAGATAAAGAGCGAGTACCGAGACATAAAGAGAGGAAGAGGAGAGTAAGAGCATCAAGTGAAGAAGAAAAATAGAAAAAAAGAGAGCGAGACAGACAGTGACGTCAAGCGAAGAAAATAGGCAAGGAGATGGAGGGGGAAATAGGGGAAGAGGAAGAAAGATAAACAAAGAGAGGAAAAAGGAAACAACCATCAAGACAGGAAGAGGCCAGACAAAAAGAAAGAGAGGGAAACAGAGAGAAAGAGACATCAAGCGAGCAAGAGGGAGAGACAAAGAGAGGAAGAGAGAGAGAGACATAGAAAGAGAAGGCAAACATGAAAAGAGAGAGAAAGAGACGAAGAGAGGAAGAGACAGACAAAGAGAGGGAGACAGAGGCAGACAAAGAAAGAGAGGGAGAGAGAAACAAACAAAGAGAGGGAAAGGGAGAGACAGGGATATCAAGAGAGGAGGAGAGGCAGACAAAGAGAGGGAGAGAGAAAAACACAGAGACATCAAGAGAGCCAGAGTAACAAACAAAGAGAAAGGGAGTGGAAGATAGACAGAAGCACTAAGAGAAAGAAGAAAGACAGACAAGGAGAACGAGTATACATATTCTTATCCTATTTCGAGTCCTCCCTTCTTTCGCTATGGATAAAAAAAAACACTTTTTTCCCCCTCCTTCAGACCCCTTTTTTTATCCCCCCCTCCCCCTCTCCCCCCGCTTCCCATTTTTCTTCGTATTGCCTCTCCCTTCTTTCTAATACACGCCTAATAATTTCTCATCTTCTGACCCTACCTTCCATTTCCTCTTTTCGCGGGGTTATGTGATCCTTTCCGGTGTTCTCTTCACCCTTCTCCTACTCTCGTTCTCCGTCCCCGTCTTTGTTTTTAATTGCTGTTTTTCCGTATTTCTTTCATTCCCTTTCTTTCTTTTTTCTTTTTTCTTGTTCTCTCTCCCTTCCTCTCTCTCTCTTCTCTCTCTCTCTCTCTCTCTCTCTCTCTCTCTCTCTCTCTCTCTCTCTCTCTCTCTCTCTCTCTCTCTCTCTCTCTCTCTCTCTCTCTCTCTCTCTCTCTCTCCTCTTCTCTCTCTCTCTCTCTCTCTCTCTCTCTCTCTCTCTCTCTCTCTCTCTCTCTCTCTCTCTCTCTCTCTCTCTCTCTCTCTCTCTCTCTAATCTATCTATCTATCTAATCTAATCCATCTATCTATCTATCTAATCTAATCCATCTAATCTATCTATCTATCTATCTATCTATCTATTTATCTATCTATCTATCTAATCTATCTATCTATCTATCTCTATCTATATCTATCTATCTATCTATCTATCTCTATCTATCTATGTCTATCTATCTATCCATCTATCTATCTAATCTATCTATCTATCTATCTTATATATTTGTATATTTTAACCGCACCTTCACCTACGCCATTTCACTTAACCTTCCTACCTTTTCCTCCATCACCAAATGTCCTGCACATTATCTTTCCATTTTAACAACTCTCCCACTTTCTCTTGTCAAAATATACTCCTTCCTCCCACATTCGCGACATCCTCTATCCACTCGTCTCCCCTCCTTCCCTCTCTTCGAACCATCTCTCTTCTCTCTTCTTTTCACTTCTCTCCTTCGTACCAGCTCTCCTTCCCTCTCTTCGAACCATTTCTCTTCTCTCTTCTTTTCCCTTCTCTCCTTCGAACTAGCATTCCTCCCCTTTCCTCTCCCTCTACTCACTTCTTTTCACTTCTCTCCTTCGAAGCAGCTCTCCTTCCGTTTCCTCTCCCTCTTCTCACTTCTTTTCACTTCTCTCCTTCGAACCAGCTCTCTTTCCCTTTCCTCTCCCTCTTCTCACTTCTTTTCACATCTCTCCTTCGAACCATCTCTCTTCTCTCTTCTTTTCACGTCTCTCCTTCGTACCAGCTCCCCTGCCGTTTCCTCTCCCTCTTCTCCCTTCTTTTCACTTCTCTCCTTCGAACTAGCTCTCCTCCCCTTTCCTCTCTCTCTCTCTTTCCTTCGACCCAGCTCTCCTCTTCGCTCCTTTTTCCTCTCCCCTTTTTCCCTCCCCTTCTCCTCGACTTTCTCTCTCCTCTCTTTTCTTAGAACCAGATCTCCTCTCTCCTTTTTTCCCTTCCCCTCCCCCTCCTTCCCTCTCTTTTTTTCGAATCAGTTTTCTTGTCCCCCTCTTTTCCCCTCTCTTTACTTTGAACCAGTGATCTTCTCCTCTCTTCCCTCTCCTCCTTTCCCTTTTCTTTTCTTCGAGCAAACTCTCCTCTTCCTCTCCTTCCCCCTCTCTTTTCCTTCAAACCAACCTTCCTCTCCCCTTACTCTTTTCCTCTAATCCAGACCCCTGCTCTCCTCCCCCCCCCTCTTCACTCTTTTCCTCCAACCCAACCCTCCTCTCCTCTCCCCCTCCCTCTCCCCCTTCCCTCTTTTCCTCTCCCCTCCCCCCCCTCCTCTCACTCTTTTCCTCTAATCCAGACCTCTCCTGTACCCCTCTCCCATCCCCCCTCCCTCTTTCCCCCGAACCCAACCCTCTTCTCCTCTCCCCTCCCTCCCTCTCCCTCCTTCCCTCTTTTCCTCGAACCCAGCCCCTCCTCTTCCCTCCTCCCTCCCCCTCTCCCCTCCTTCCCTCTCCCCTCTCCCTCCCCCCCTCCTTCCCTCTCCCCCTCCTTCCTCTCCCTCCTTCCCTCTCCCCTCCTTCCCTCTTTTCCCCTTCCCGAAGTTCCTCCCAAGCCTAACCATCTCTCCTCCTATCTTGGCGACGTCACCAGCCGAGACAGAGAGGTGTCTGACAGGCTTTCACAGCGTTGGTAACAAAATATCGCGGCGTTTACCTGGAGACCGTGCTGAGGGAGAAGGAGGTGGAGAGGGAGGAGGAAGAGGAGAAGGAGGAGGAGGAGAAGAGGAGGGGAGAAGGAGGTGGAGAGGAGGAGAGAGGAGGAGGAGGAGAGAAGGAGTGGATAGGAGGAGGAAGAGGAGGAGGATGAGAGGATGTGGATAAGAGGAGGAAGAGGGGGGGAGAAGGAGGTGGTGAGGGAGGAGGAGGAGGAGAAGGAGGTGGATAAGGAGGAGGAAGACGAGGGGAGAAGGAGTGGATAAGGGAGGAGGAGGAAAAGGAGGTGGAGAGGGAGGAGGCAGAGAAGGAGTTGGTGAGGGAGGAGGAGGAGGAGGAGGAGAGATGTGGAATAGGAGAAGGAGGAAAGGATGCAGAAAAGGAGGAGAAGGGGGGAGGAGTGGGAGAGATGTGAAAGAGGAGGAGGAGGAGAAGGATGGGGAAGAGGTGGAGGAAGAGGAGGGGAGAGATGCGTAAGAGGAGGAGGAGGAAGAAGAAGAGGGGAGAGATGTGGAAGAGGAGGAGGAGGAGAAGGATATGGATAAGGAGGAGGAGGGGAGATATGTAGAAGAGGAGGAGGAGGAAAAGGATGTAGATAAGGAGGAGGAGAAGGGTGTGGAAGAGGAGGAGGAGGAGGAGAAGGATGTGGAGGAAAAGAAGAAAGAGGAGGAGGAAAAGGGGAGGAAGAGGAGCTAGAGGAGGAAGAGGAGGAGGGGGGAAAGAAGCAAGATGAGAAGGATGTGGAAGAGGCGGAGGAGGAGAACAAAGAGGAGGAAGAGAAGAAAGAGGAGGAGGAGGAGAAGAAGGTTGTGGAAGAGGAAGAGGGGAAAGATGTGGAGGAGAAAGAAGAGGAAAAGAAAGAGGAGGAAGAGGAAAAGTGGATAGAGGAAGAGGAAGGGAAGGATGTGGAAGAGGAGGGAAAAGAGAAGGAGGAACAATAGGAGGATGAAGAGGAGAGAGGGACTAGGTAAAGGTGGGGAAGGAGGAGAAGGAGGAAAAGGAGATGAGGAAAGGGAGGAGGAGGAGGAGGAGAAAGAAGAGGGAAAGGAGGAGGAGAAGGTGGATCTGGAAAAGAATGAGAGACGAGGAGGAAGAAGAGATGAATTACAAGAGATAAAATAATGGTATAAGAAGGAAGAAAAAGCGGAGGAGAAAAAGAGAAAAAGGGAATAAGTATTAAAGAAGACCAAAAAGGGAGAAGCAGCAGAAAGAGGAAACAGAACATGGAGGGGAAGAAAAGAAGAAACAGCATGAGAAAAAACAACGAGTTTGCTAAAAAAAAAAAAAAAAAAAAAAAAAAAAAAAAAAAAAAAATCTAAACTGTTTTTTATACTTTTGTGTTATTTCGTTGGTATTTTCTTTTATATACATACACGTATCTTAAGAAAAGGGAATAGACATATCCACCTTTTCTCCTTTTCCTCTCTTCTCTATTCTCAAATATCAATATTCCTGTACACCATCCTTCGTGTACACAGCGTATACGTCACTCTGCGCTCTTTCATCCTCTTCTATAACCATAAAAGTGGGATATTTGTGCACTAAAAAGATACATCGTCATAATTTCTAACTACATACAAAAAAAAATCCCAATGAATGCAGCTTAGCCAGCGCAACCGGACTCGTTAATACGACTGTTTTCAACATTCATGAATTATGGTTTGAACTTTTAAGAAGAGGAGTCCTGGTTTGGCCTCGTTTTCCAAACAGTCTCGTTTTCTTTTTCATGTTGATATCCATTATGATCCCGCACATAAAAATGACAAGAAAAAAAAAACATTAAACTTGGATAAAGGGTGAAAAAAATGCACTAACTCCACGTTGGCAGTCTGTTTCGCCATGATGGTATATGTGAATTAATTTTTAGCTTCCTTATAAAAATATATATATGAATATATATATAAATTTCTGATATCATAGAGCCTAAAGCCGGGGTTGCCAAAGTGTGTTTTGTGAATTACAGGGAAGCAGACCGTGGGAGGATTTGGAACTTGTCTGACCTCCATTCTAGACCACTGTAAAGGATACAAGACCCGCCCAGGAATAAATCATTTACATGTACATAAGTTAATCAATGACCAGATGCAACGGTCTCTCCGGCCTTGCCTAACTCTCGCTTTCTCCCGCTGGCCTTTCTGTCTCTCCTTCTTTCATCCCTGTCCTGTCTCTCCTTCTTTCTCCCGCTGTCCTTTCTGTCTCTCCTTCTTTCTCCCGGTCCTTTCTGTCTCTCCTCCTTCTCCTGTTTTGCCTTCTCTCTCTTCTTTCTCCCGCTGTCCTTTCTGTCTCCTTCTTTCTCCGCTGTCCTCTCTGTCTCTCCTTCTTTCTCCCGCTTCCTTTCTGTCTCTCTTCTTTCTCCTCCTCTCTGTCTCTCCTTCTTTTCGCTGTCCTTTCTGTCTCTCCTTCTTTCTCCTCGTGTCCTTTCTGTCTCTCCTTCTTTCTCCCCGCTGTCCTTTCTGTCTCTCCTTTCTCTCGCTGTCCTTTCTGTCTCTCCTTCTTTCTCCGCTGTCCTTTCTGTCCTACTTCTTTCT
>NW_020869708.1:660827-675827 GCF_003789085.1 Penaeus vannamei | reverse complement strand
AGCATACACCGCCCATTGGGTATTGAAAGCACCATGTATTTAATTAACAATATAAATAATAAAAAGATACATAATCAATATACAATTAATACAATCCACACACGCTCTCGACCAGCATACACCGCCCATTGGTATTGAAAGCACCATATTTAATAACAATATAAATAATAAAAAATACATAATCAATATACAATTAATACAATCCACACACGCTCTCGACCCAGCATACACCGCCCATTGGGTATTTAAAGCACCATATAAATAATTAGCAATATAAATAGTTAAAGATACATAATCAATATACATTTAATTAACAATATAAATAATAAAAAGATCATAATCAACATACAATTAATACAATCCACACACGCTCTCGACCCAGCATACACCGCCCATTGGGTATTGAAAGCGCCGTGAAAGCGATCAATCCCCCGCGTTGGCTGCAGTGAGCGTAGCGTGCGAAAGGGAAGGGGAAAGGGTTCACACTCTCCCCTTTCAAGAGACAAGGGGTTTGGCAAGGGGAGGCACGTGAACAGGCGACCCGGTGAACAAGGCGGGTGAACAAAAAGGATTAGAATGGATACGGGGGTGAGGGGAAGGAAGGAAGGGAGGAAGAGAGAGAGAGAGAGAGAGAGAGAAGGAGGGAGGAAGGGGTTAGGCGGAAAGCGTATAACGATTAGTATGTATTTTTATTGTTATTTTTTTCTGTCTTAGCAGCGTTACCCGTCATTGTTTTCCATTTCTGAGGCCGAAAAAAGGGAATGGGTGAGAGAAAGAGGAGAAAATAAGTGGTTGCGAATAGACGAATTAATTTATCATTGTCATCCCTTGATATCCGTTTTCTTTTCGCTTTTTCTCATTTCCATTTTCTCTTTTTCTTTTTTACTTCATTCTGTTTCCCATGTTCTTTTTTTTTCAATTTCTCTGTTCCTTATTTTGTTATTCCCTTATCTCATTCGTATTTTTATATTCCCTTATCTCATTAGTATTTTCATATTCCTATATTCCCATTCCCAGGTTGAAAAATTCTTGTCTTATTCCCAGTTTTTATTCCCATATTCTTTTTTACATTTTCTCATTCCCATTTTCTTTCATATCCCTCTTTTCTTTATTCTCATTCCTTTGATTCCCATTTCTTCCCATTTTCTATTTCCACTTTCTTCCCATTTTCTCTCATATTCCCCCTTTCTCTCCATTTTCTCTCACATTCCTCCTTTCTTTTCACCGCCTTCGCGTATTTATATCACCCACCTCCCCCCTTCCCTCTCTCTCCCTCTACCCCCTCCCTTCTTTTTTTTCATTTTTTCCTTCTTTTTCTATTTTTTTTCCTTTCTTTTCAAATCCTTTCAAGAAAAACATCGCCTCCGCTACCTGAAATACCGCGAGAACACTGTTGTTTGGGAGAAAGACGGGCATGGTTGTGTATGTGTTGTTTTTTTTGTGTGTGTCACCGAATGTCGAAGTTTTTTTAAAGAGAGAGATTTTCCTTTGATCCGGAAAATAGTCTTTCTCTTGTTTATGCTGTCAAGGGCGTTCCGGGAGCTTAGGTGCTGCTCCGGTTTCATGCGGTCTGGGTTATGTTGTCGTTATGTAGGCTTATGTAGGCCGTTCGGGTATTTTTCTTGTGGTCTTTCCGGGTTTTATCAGGGTTAGTTGTGGTTCATACGTGCCTATTATTGTTATTATTATTATTATTGTTGTTGTTATTATTATTATATTATTATATTATTAATTATTATTATTATTATTATTATTATTTTATTATTATTATTATTATTATTATTATTATTATTATATATTATTATTATTATTATTATTATTTACTGAGAGTTCAGGAGGGAATAACACCCAGTGCTTCGAGAAGGAGGAAGAAATGAGAGAGTAAGAGAAGGGAGAGAAGTAAGAAAGGAAAAGAGAAGGAGGGAAGAAAGGAGATAAGAGAGGGATAGGGTGAAGGAGAAGGAGGAGAGAAGAGGAAAAGGAGAACGAGAGAGGAAGAGGCAAAAGAAGGGGAAAGGGAGAAAGATTAGGAGCAGAGAGAGAGAGGAGAGCGAGAAAGAGAGAGAAAAGGGCAGAGGGAGGGGCTTAAGAGAAAAAGAAAGAAAAGACCGACAAAACGAACAGATAAAAGGGACGCTAAATAAACAAACCGGCATACCGATAAATGTTTCAAGGGATCGGCCAGCGCACTGACGTATGCAATCATGCAATCAATCAAACAAAAGGAAGCCATAATCCTTTATAAAAAGGACGCAATCCGATCCTTCCTTCCCGGGAAACAAGAGAACGCAGCAATTAAACACGATTCGATTCCAAGTAAAACATGTCCCGCCGCTTTCGTGTAAATTCATCGACCTTATACTTTTGCGCCGCTGGTGGAGTTTAACCTTATAACGCGTAACATTTGTGGGATTTAACTGCGTTGGCGAGAATTTATACTGTGTTTTGAATGGGATTTTATGATTTAGTTTCATACTGGTTTGTACGTTTATTTTTTATGCTTACACTATGATGTTTTTATACTTATAATGTGTGATAGTATTGATTTGCTTGATATTTTTAGTTTATAATATTAAGTATTTACTTATGATGTATTACACTCACTATACTTATTGTGTAACATTGTATTACTTGATATTTTTAGCTTATAATATTATGTATTTACTTTATGATGTATTACACCCAGTACACTTATTGTATAACATTGTTCTATAACATTTACTTTATAGAATTTTATATTTAATTCTATATTAGTGCATAGATTTACTGTATCACACTATATACATTAACTTTAAAACAGTTTACACTTTTGACACAATACAGTCGCTTTATAACATTTTACACTTCTTACATTTTATACATTTGTTTTATTACATTTTACGCTTCGTAAACCTTATACATTTGCTTTACACTGTTTTACAACTTTTCACACTACACATTCGCTTTATAACATTTTACACTTTATACATATGGTTTATAACATTTTACACTTTTTACACAACACATTAAATTCATAACATTTTCCACTCTTTACTCTATACCAATCTATAAACTCCATAACACTTTCAATTTACACGTAATGGAAGGAATGCATTGTAGATCACGTGGCCAGACTTACCCCTAGAGGACAGACACGTGTCTTAGTAATACAGGGGCGTATGGTGTAGAAGATTAGCTGTCAGTTACACCGTGTTTAAGGCCACGCTGCTACCACCTGATAACGTGTGTGTGTGTGTGTGTGTGTGTGTGTGTGTGTGTGTGTGTTGTGTGGTGTGCTTGTGTGTGTGTGTGTGTGTGTGTGTGTGTGTGTGTGTATGTGTATGTGTATGTGGGCGTATTTGTATTTATAAGTGGGTTTATATGTGAATGTATTTGGGTTTATAAGTGATATACTTGTGTTTGTAAGTGGATGTATTTGGGTTTGTAAGTCGGTTTATAAGTGGAAGTCTTTGTCTTTATAAGTGGATGTATTTATGTCGGGTTTGTAAGTTTTTTTTTTTTTTTATAAGTGAATGACTTTATATGCGTAGTTCATGTGTGGAGAAATTAATTGGTTGGATGATTTGTGATGGGGGTTGGGGTGGGTAATGGAGAGACGTGTGTGTGTGTGTGTGCGTGTGTGAGTGTGAGTGTGTGTGTGTGTGTGCGTGTGTGAGTGTGAGTGTGTGTGGTGTGTGCGTGTGTGAGTGTGTGTGTGTGTGTGTGTGTTGTGTGTGTGTGTGTGTGTGTGTGTGTGTGTGTGTGTGGTGTGTGTGTGTTTGGCTTGCATTTACTAAAACGCTCTTATACGTATTGATTCTTTACAACACACACACACACACACACACACACACACACACACACACACACACACACACACACACACACACACACACAACACATACACACACACACACACACACACACACACACACACACACACACACACACACACACACACACACACACACACACAACACACACACCACACACACAACACAACACACACACACACACACACACACACACACACACACACACACACACACACACACACCACACACACACACACACACACACACACACACACACACACACACACACACACACACACACACACACACACACACACACACACACACACACACACAACACACCACACACACAAACAACACACACGCAAACACAAACACAAACACACACACACTCAAACAGACACCTACATTCAAACAGACAAACTCACGCACACATTTTCACACATCATGCGACCTGCCAGAAATGAATGTAATAAATAAGTAAAAGAGTTAAAATTTATCAATGAAATAATAGTAGAAAATAAATTCATAAAAACGCACAGGTATAAAAATAAATAAAATAAGATGATAGCAGATCGTAATAATGATAAAGTTAATGAAAATGAAAATAAGAGCGAAAAGGTGGAATAAATGAATAAACTGATAGAATTAAATAAATGAAATAATAGTACATAGTAATGATAAAATGAATGAAAAAAATAATTAAGAGCGAGAAAGTGGAATAAATGAATAAACGGATAAGATAAATAAATGAAACAACAATAGATAATAATGACAAAATTAATAAAAATGAAATTAGGAGCGAGAAAGTGGAATAAATAAACATAAACGAATAAATAAATAGATAATAGTAGATAATAATAATAATGATATATTATAATGATAATAAAATGGATTTTAAAGTTTAAAAGTTAAAAAAAAAAGAAATGAAGAGCAAGAAAGCGGAATAGATTAAAAAAAAAAAAAAACATAAACAAATAAATAAATAATAGTAGATAATAATAATTAAATGGATATTAAAAAAAGGAAAAAAAGTGAACTGAGCGAGAAGGTGACTCGCGACCCGGGACCCAACACCCGGGCGGGGTTGGGTTGCTTCGTCTTCGTTGTCGTCTTTGTTTTTTTTTTCTTTTTTTTTCTTTTCATTTTCTTTTTTGTTTTTTGTTTTCTTGTTATTTGTTTTTCTTTTTCTTCCTTTCCTTTTCTTCACTGTTTCTGCCTCTTTTTTCTTTTTTTTTCTGTTTCTGCTTCTATTTTTTTTGTTTTTTCTTTTTTTTGTACGCTGTTTCGGCCTCTTTTATTTTTTCTGTGTCTGCTTCTCCCCTTTCTTCTTTCTTCGTTTGTGTAGTACTCCTACTAAGCCTGTATATATATATATATATATATATATATATATATATATATATATATAATATATATAATAATATATATCTCTTTCTTCTTCATTTTCTTTTTCTTTTCTCCTATTTTTGTTTTACCATCTACCTCAGTCCGCATTTCTTTCCCTCTCTCTCATCTTCCTCTTCCTCTTTTTCTCGTTTATTCCTGTTTCTTTTTTCTAAATAATTTCCATGTCCGGTTTTCCATTTTCTACATTTTTCCTCCACATTTTTTTCGTCTGTCTTCCTCATTCCTTTTATTATAATTTTGGGTTATCTTCGCCCTTGTTCCTCTTTTTCTTTCTTTCTTTCTTTGTTGCATTCGTATTAGAATACCTTTTGTCTTCCTGTTTTTGTTGCATTCTGTGTTGTTTTAGCTCTCTGCTTAGCCTCAAGGATTTCTCTGTTTTCTTATTATTCTCTCTGTTTCTGTTTGTCTCTTTCTGTCTATTTCTTTTTTTTCTCTCTCTCTCTCTCTTTCTGTCTCTCTCCTCTCTCTTTCTTCTTTCTCTCTCTCTTTCTCTCTCTCTCTTCTCTCTCTCCTCTCTCTCTCTCTCTCTCTCTCTCTCTCTCTCTCTCTCTCTCTCTCTCTTCTCTCTCTCTCTCTCTCTCTTTCTCTCTACTCTCTACCTCTACCTCCCTCCTTTCTCTCTTCTCTCTTCTCTCTCTCACTCTCCATCCCCCCTTTCCTCTCCTTCACCTACTTCCTTCCTCTCGCTCTCCACTCTCCATTCCCCTTCTCCCTCTCCCACCCCCTCCCTCCTTCCTCCTCATCTCTTCTTTCTCCCCTCTCTCCCGTCCTCCTCCCTCCTTCCTCTCTCTCCTTCTCCCCTCTCCCTCCTCCCCCCCCCCTCCCCCTCCCTCCTTCCTCTCTCTTTTTCTCCTCTCCCCCCTCCTCCTTCCTCTTCCCCCTTCCCTCTCTCTCTTCTCTTCCCTCCTCCTCCCTCACCCCTCCTCTCTCTCTTCCCCCTTCTTCCTCTACCCCTCCCCCTCCCCTCTTCCCCTCTCCCCTCTCTCTCTCCTTCCTCTACCCTCCCCTCTCCCCCTCTCCCCCTCTTCCCCTCTCCCTCTCTCTCCCCCTCTCTCCCTCTCTCCCTCCCCCCTCTCCCCCTCTCCCCCTCTCTCACACACACACGCACGGCCGCACACGCCAAAGGGAATCGCATCTGTCTGATCTCACCAAAGAGAAAAAGAAAAAAGCAAAAAGAGAGAGAGAGAAAAAGGGGAAGGACCAAACTCTTGTCCGGTTTTAATGACCACGAGAAAGGGAGGAGGAAAGGAGGGGAGGATTAAAGGGAAAAGGAAAGAAGAGAGAGAGAGAGAGAGAGAGAGAGAGAGAGAGAGAGAGAGAGAGAGAGAGAGAGAGAGAGAGAGAGAGAGAGAGTAGAGAAAAGAGAAGAAGAGAGAGAAGAAAAGAAAGAAGAAAGAAGAGAGAAAGAAAGGGGAGGAAGGGAGGATTAAAAGGGGGAAAGGGAAGAGAGGGAGAGAGAGAAAAGGAATGAGGGGAGGATGAAAGGGATGAAAGTGAGAGAATGAGTGATAGAGGAGACGAAAGAGAGAGAACGGTGAGAAAAAAGAGAGAGAGAGAGTGAGTGGAGAAAGAAAGAGAGAGAGAGAGGAGGATAAAACGGATGAAAGAGAGAATGTGAGTGAAAGAGGGAGAGAGAGAGTGAGTGAGTGAGAAAGAAAGAAAGAAAAGAAAGAGAGAGATAGGATAGAGGAGATAAAAGGGATGAAAGAGAGAATGTGAGTGAAAGAAGGAAGAGAGTGAGTGAGTGAGTGAGAAGAAAGAATAAATAGAGAGAGATATGAGGATAAAAGGTAATGACAGAGAGAATACGAGAAAGAGTGAGAAGAGAGAAAGAGAGAGAGAGAGTGAGAAAGAAAGAGTGAGTGAGTGAGAAAAAAAGAGGATAGAGAGATAAAAGGATGAAAGAGAGAATGTGAAAGAGGGAGAGAGAGAGTGAGTGAGAAAGCGAGAGAGAGAGAGAGAGAGGGGGGAAACAAAGCGGAGAAGTTCACGGATATGAAACGAAGAGAGAGTCGGCGATGGATGGAATATTTATATATGAAATGATGTATTTGAAAGAAGGGTGCGCCTTGATGTGGTAAAAGGTGCATAACGAAAAGAGGGAAGAAGGAGAAGGAGAGGAGAAGAGGAAGTCGGGAAGGGAAGTGGAAAGAATAATGGACAGGAGGAAAGAGGGAGAGGAAGAAGGGGCGAAGGGATGTGGGAATAGAAAAAGGAGAGGAAGAGGAGGGGGTAGGGAGAAGGAGAAGAAGAGAAAGGGAATGGGAAAGAGTCGAGTCGAGGGCAAGAGGAGAAGAAGGAAAGGAGAAAGGAGAAAAGGAGGAGAGGAGAAGGAAAAGAGGGAAAGGTAGAGAGAGAATAATGACATGATAAATTTATGGTGACAACATGGTATATGGTGGCAGCATATATTGCGATGGAGAAAAGAGCAGCAAATGTGGTGGAGGGGGGGGGGAGGTAGGGATAGGGAAGCTGTCATTAATGTTGTATTGTGTTAGTGTGTTGTGTGAAAGGCGGGTTGTGTTCAGTTGTGATGTGATGAATTATCGTATCTGTATTTGTTGATGAATGATTGTTGAAAAAGGAATGAATGGGTGATTTGTGAATATGCAAATCTGATTGGGAGGGGGGGGATGTGTTGATTTTATTTTAATGGCTGGTTTGATTGTCATTAGAGAGGGGGAGAAGAAGGGCGAGGGAGAGAGGGAGAGAGAAGAGAGAGAAAGAGAGAAGGAAAAAAGAGAAAGAGAGAAGAGAGAGAAGAGAGAGAGAGAGAAGAAGAGAGAGAGAGAGAGAGAGAGAGAGAGAGAGAGAGAGAAGAGAAGAGAGAGAGAGAAGAGAGAGAAGAGAGAGGGAGAGAGAAAGAGAAAGAAAAGAAGAGACGGAGAGAGGGAGAGAGAGAGAAAGAAAGAAAGAAGGAGAAGAAGAGAGAGGGCGAGAGAGGAGAGACAGAGAAAAACAGAAAAGGAAAGAATGAAAGAAAAAAAAAACAGAAAGTCTGATTGCTTGGGAAAAAATACAGAGCAAAAAAAAAAAAATTCAGTCCCAGTTACGAAATGAATATTGCAAAACGAGACAAGAAAGCCCTCCCCGCAACACACACTTTATTCGAGCTTCCATTTCGCTCCGAATAATTGTTTACTTAAGAACCGTTAGAATGTAGTTAATATTCCGAGAATTTTCCTCTTTTGCTCATTCCATTTTCGACGAAGAGAGAGAGAGAGAGAGAGAGAGAGAGACGCGAATAGAAAACGGAGGAGAACTTTTTTCTTTTTTCGAGGGAAGACTGCATTATTTCGCCACAAAAGAAACCATTTTGCATTATGCAGATCACATAATTGCTGGAGCGTGCGATTCTCTCTCCTACATTGTCTTCTTGAACGTGGAAAAATTGGGAGAGATGATGATGTAGGAGTAGGAAGGAGGGAGAGAGAGGAGGAGGAGATGAGGAAGAGAGGCGAGATGGGGTAGAGGAGGGAGAGAGGGAGGAGGGAAGTGTGACAGACCAAGAGGGAGAAAGAAAGAGAAAGGGAAAAGAGGAATGAGAAAGAGAAAAAAGAAGAAGTGAAAGGGAAAGGACGCGGGGATTCGAGAAGACAGAGAGAGAAAGAGACAGAGACAGAAAGAGTAAGAGAGCAAAAAAAAAAGAAAGAAAGAAAGAGATAAGAGAATGATCATACACCCAATCCATCCACAATCTTTAAAAAAAAAAAAAAAAAAAAAAAAACATCCAAGAGATAATAGAATGATCATACACCCAATCCATCCACAATCTTAAAAAAAAAAAAAAAAAAATCGTAAGAGAAGGAACGTAAAAACTCCTGCTCAAGACGGGGGTATCATCTCAAAGAAGTGACTAAACATGCAATTACGAGAGGCAACCTTACAAATGCGTTTCGTAATCTTGTTTGTGCAATACCCGGAGAATATTAGTTCCCCGTTTCTGCCACTTCGTTGTTTTTATTGGATCTAGAATACTAGTTATTCGGCATTATTGTCGTTTCATCGTGAATCATTATTATCGTCTTCGGTTTTCGTTATCATTATTCATCCGTTTTCGTTCTTCGTTTTCGTATCGTTATGACTATCATTCATCTTCGTTTTCGTATCACTATCATCATATCGTCTTCGTTATCATTCATCATCTTCGTCTTCGTTATCATTATCATCTTTGTTTTCGTTCATTATCATCATTTCGTTTCGTTATCACTATCATCTTCGTTTCGTTATCTATCATCATCTTGTTTTCGTTATCACTATCATCTTCTCATCATATCACTGTCACAATCTTTCGTTTTTTCGTCTTCGTTATCATTATCATCTATCATTATCATCTCATCATCTTCGTTTCGTTATCACTATCATCATCTTCGTTTTCGTTATCACTATCATCTTCTTTTCATCATCATCATTTCGTTTTCGTTATCACATCATCTTCGTTTTCGTTTCACTATCATCATCTTCGTTTTCGTTTATCATTATCACTATCATTCGTCTTCGTTTGTTATCATCTTCGTCTTCGTTATCATTATCATCGTTATCATCATTCTTCGTTTCGGTTATCATCATATCTTCGTTTTCGTATCATCACGTTATCTATCATCATGTTATCACTATCATCTTTCGTCTTCGTTTTCGTTATCACTATCATCATCTTCGTCATCACTATCACTATCATCATCTTTCATCTTCGTCACTTATTATCATAAGATATCTTCGTCTTCGTTATCATTATCATCATCTTCGTTTTCGTTATCACTATCATTATATCGTTTTCATATTATCTTCATTATTCGTCATCAGCACCACTACCATCATCACTTTCATCATCACCATTATGGGTGGTTTTCCTGTGCTCGGACGAAGCATGCCTTTAAGAAATGGGCAGATTGCATTAATAAATTTACATACAGCACATAATTACATCTAAAACAGAGAGAGAGAGAGAGAATGAATAAATGATGAGAGGAGAAGAAAGAGAGACGGCAGAGGGAGAGAGAGAAGAGAGAAGAGAGAGAGAGAGAGAGAGAGAGAGAGAGAGAGAGAGAGAGAGAGAGAGAGAGAGAGAGAGAGAGAAAGAGGGGGGGCGGGGTTGAGACGAAGAACGGAGAGCGAGAGAAAGAAAGAGAGAGAGAGAGAGAGAGAGGGGGGGGGGTGAGACGACGACAGAAGCGAGAGAACGAGAATAGAAGAGGAGAAGAGAGAGAGAGAGAGAGAGAACGAAAGGGGAAAAAAACGGAAAAGAGAGAGAGAGAGCGAAAGGGAAAGAGGAAAGAGAGAGAGAGATTGCTGGGTCCTTTTCCCGCCTCAGTTCCTCTCGTCTCTCTCCATCGGCCTTCCTGAAAGGGGCAACGATTAATATGTATTTTTTCCGTTTCTCTCTTTGGCGTCCTGAGCAATATACCTCCTGTCGGTTTTAATTTTCATATAGGGATTTTTTTCTCGGGTTAATCAAAATATTGACAAAGACGCATAGATATTTAACGCACGCGCATCACAGACATGCACACACACACACACACACACACACACACACACACACACACACACACACACACACCACACACATACACACACAAACACACACAACATACAACACACACACACACACACACAACACACACACACACACACAGATACCGTACACACACAACAAACACCAATGCAAACTCGACTCGCGCAATCCTCATAAATTTGCAAAAGGGAACAAAAAAAAAAAAAAAAAAATCACAAAATCGAGTGGGAGGGAAATTCGCGCACACGCAACCCCGCCTCCGAGAGAGAATTGCTTCCGTCGCCAAAACAGCCCGAGATCTCAACGAGGCGATAACTGGTTTATGTCGAGGATTAACGCTGATAAGGGGGTGGGTGGGTTTGGGGGTAGGGGAGAGGGAGGGTCGTGGTGGTGGTTGGTCTTAAGGGGGGGGAGATGAGGAGAGGGGAGGGGGGATGGGAGAGGGAGAGAGGGAGGGGGAGAAGGAGAGGAAGGGAAGGAAAAGAGAGAAAGGGAGAAAGAGTAGAGAAGGAAAGAGAAAAAAGTAGAGGGATAGAAGTAGAGAAAGAAAAAAGAGAGAAAAGGTTGACCTTTGTGCGCCAGGGATTATGGGGGTTAGTACAGGAGACACATTGTGTTGGGGGATGAGAGGAGAGGGGAGAGGGGTGAGAGGAGGGCATTCATGGAATGGGTATTATATAAAGCTTATGATTCCCACTAAGGAGGACTCGGTCTCTTATTAATGTGGTAGGAGGAAGGGTCTTCGTGGTCGTGGGATGAGGCTCAGCCAATATGGCGGCGGAGGAAGGTTTTCTCTGTCTGTCTGTCTGCCTCTCTCTATCTATCTATCTGTCAATCTCTTTATCTTTCTATCTCTCTTTCTCTCTTATCTCTTTTGCTCCTAACTCTCTCTCTCTATCTATCTATCTCTCCTTTCTCTCTCTCTTTATCAATTTCTTCCTCTCTCTCCCTCCCTTCTGCCTACCCCCTTCCTCCCCTCTCTTCTCGTCTCACCTCTCCCTCCTCCCTCCCCCCCTCTCCTCTCCTCTCTCCCACTCTCCCTCTCCCTCTCCTCTCTACCCCTCTCTCTCCCTCCCTTCCTCCTTCTTCTCTTCCTCTTCTTCCCTCTTTTTATCCCGTCAAAGCATAAGCAAGGATTATGGATCAGTCGTGCAGAGGGCCTCATCCGTCGCGGGCTAATCATTCTGTGTAAATATGTCGGCTTTTGATCTTCCTGCAGAATTTGGGTGTAGGTTGTGAGGTTTGGGTAGGGGAGGAGAAGGGGGAGGGATATGGAGGGGGAAGGTGGTAGGGGATGGGAGGATAGGGAGGGGGAAAGAGGGAAGTGGAAGGTGGTAGGAGGGAGGGAGGAGGGAGGAAGGATAGGAGGGGGAAAGAGGGAAGTGGGAAGTGGTAGGAGGGAGGGAGAGGGAAAAGAGGGAAAGGGGAAAGGGGGGTAGGAGAGAGGGAGGAGGGAAAGTGAAGGGAGGTGGGAAAGAAGAGAAGTAGAGGGAAAAGAGAGAGGTGGTTAGTAGGAGGGAGAAGAGAGAAGGTGGGAGGAGAGGGAAAAGGGAGAGTGGGAGAAGTGAAGGGAGGTGGAAAGAAGGGGGACAGAGAGGGAGAAAGAGAGAAAGAGAGCGAGAGAGCAAGCGATGGAACAGCAGTCGGTCGATCGCCTAATGATTCGTTTCCTGACTGGTTTGATTCGCTCAAATTGGCTTGATTTCCAGAGGATGAAATTGATTAACGAGATATTAGGGGCGAATAGATTCTTTTTTGTCTTTGGATTCACACGGGCCAAGCACCCAGATTTTTATTATTATTATTATTCATACGAGACATTTTTTTGTCTTTCTTTTTGTTTCTTTATTTTTGTCCTTGGATTCGCACGGACCAAGCACCCAGATTTTTATTATTATTATACATACGAGACACTTTTTTTTGTCTTTCTTTTTGTTTCTTTATTTTTGTCCTTGGATTTACACGGACTAAGCACCCAGCTTTTTTCTTCTTTTTTTTCTTTGCTTGTTCTTGGGATTCACACGGGCCAAGCACCCATTTTTTTTTATTCTGACGGACCAAGCACCCAGCTTTTTTCTTCTTTTTTTCTTTTTTCTTGTTCTTGGGATTCACACGGGCCAAGCACCCTGATTTGTTTTTTTCCCTTGGATTCACACGGACCAAGCACCCATTTTTTTCTTTCTCTTTTTGTCCTTGGATTCACACGGACCAAGCACCCGGAGTATTACCGTTGTTTCAGTGTTAATATCCTATTTAACGAGGTCATGAGAATGAGCTGTTGTAGCATTATGTATAAATCTCGGGTTATTGTTCAGTCGTATAATAGAGGATGTGGAATATAATCTTGCTTACAGTGTATATATATCTTGCAATTTAATAATGTATACACGGTTTCTACATTGTAGGATATAATTATGGGTACAGTGTATATATATCATCTTAAATAATCGTGGATACACTGTATGAATATCATCTTATATAATCATGGATACACTGTATAAATATGTAAAATATTCTTGCATACACACTGTATATATATCGTGTACATTTGTGTGTATGTGAGATTGGTGTACACGTGTGTATTAAAGTATTTGTTTCAAAGCATAATCTGGAGTAAGAAAAATCGTTTAGGCTTTTGCAGGAACCCCGGTGGCCTATCCCTTTTTATAGGCCGTTAAACAGCCTTTTCATTTTGACTTTACTGCTTGCTCCAGAGGCTTAGCAGTGTTGGAAATAAGCGAGGAAGATTTTTTGTTTATTTTATAAACCTCACTTCCTTCCTCCCTCTCCATTTCCATTTTCCTTCTTCTTCTTCTTCCTTCTCCTTCTTCTTCTTGTTCTTCTTCCTCCTCCTCTTTATTTCTTTTTTTTCTTCTTATTTTTCTATTTCATCTTCCTCTTCGTCTTTTTCTTTTTCTTCTTATTTTTTCTGTTTTCTTCTCCCTCCTCATCTTTTTCTCTTCCTTCTCCTCCTCTTCTTTTTTTCTTTTCTTCTTCCTCCTCTTCTCCTCCTCCTCTCCTCCTCCTCCTCCTCCTCCTCCTCCTCCTCCTCCTCCTCCTCCTCCTCCTCCTCCTCTTCCTCCTCCTCCTCCTCCTCCTCCTTCTTTTTGCTTTTACTTTTGTTTTTCTTTCAGAACTCGGCAAGTGGATGTTGCATGCAGTCGTGTGCAATCATCATTAACCCGAGATGTTTTATCAGCCTCGCTCCCTGAATAGCGATACAGCAGGAGCAGCCAAGGAATTGAACGGCAAAGTTGGGGTGTGGGAGGGAGAGGGAGAGGGAGGAGGGAGGAGGAGGAGGGAGGGAGAGGGGAGGGAGGGAGGGAGGGAGGGAGGAGAGGAGGGAGGGGAGGGAGAGGGGGGGGAGGGAGGAGGAGGGGGAGGGAAGAGAGGGAGGGGAGGGAGGAGGAGGGAGGGAGAGAGAGGAGGGAGGTAGAAGGGAGAGAGGAGAGAGGTGTGAGGGAGTGAAGGGAGAGAGACAGACAGAGACAGAGAAAGAAACAGAGAGAGAGACAGACAGAGAGAGAAAAGAGAGAGAGAGGGGGTGTGATGATCAAAGCAATTTTCATTCGGTTGGCGAGAGGGGAGAGGTGAAGGCTTGGGGGGGGTGGACGACACTCGTGAATTATGCATGTTGCTTCCCCTCCTTCCCTTCGTTCTGAAAAAAAGAAATATGAGAAAATTAAGCAAGTTATTGTTGTTTTGTTAATTATTATTGTCATTGTTGTTGTTGTTAGAGTTGTTATAATTATTATCATCAATATCACATCATCACCAATTCATCACCATCGTCATCATCATCATCGTCATCATCACCATCTCATCATCATCACCATCATCATCACCATATCATCGTCATCACCACTACCACCACCATCACTATCGTAATCGTCACCATCGTCATCACCACCATTATCATCACCATCGTCATTACCATCACCATAATCATCACCACCACCACTATCATCATCATCATCATCATCATTTGGCGAGAGGTGAAGGTGAAGGCGGGGGGGTGAGGCAACATTTGTGAATTATGCATGTTATACCGGCTTGGCAACCCCACCCACCCCACCCCGTTATCCTTAAAAATAAGAGAAAATTAAGAAAGTTTGTTGGTGTTTTGTTGAGTTTTTTGTTGCTGTTATTATTATTATTATTTTTTTTTCATCATTATTATTATTTATATTATCCTACTTATTGCCCCCCTTCCCCCCCATCCTCAAAAACAAAGAACTAAATATTGTTATTGTTGTTGTTTTATTATTATTGTTTTTTGTT
>NW_020869708.1:625819-628486 GCF_003789085.1 Penaeus vannamei | reverse complement strand
TATATATATTATATATATATTATAAAATATATATATATGATATATATATATATATATAATATATATATATATATATATATATATATTTACTGTGTGTCTGCTGCGTGTCATGCTGTCGTGGGTGGTGTTACCAAACCACCACACACACACATATATATCGTACCATATATGTATATATATATATATATATATATATATATATATTATATATATATACATATATATATACGTGTTTGCTATTATTATATCGTTTTTGTTAGTGAAATATGTATAAACGCACACACACATATAAAATATATATATGAATATATGTATTTATTATTATTTATGATATTTTTATAAAAAAAAGAACTGAGGAGACTATTTTCGAATCTACATACATCATCACTCTTAAGAAAGTTGATTAAAACAATCATGTGCATGCTTTGATTTCTTTATTTCTCCGGCTTTTGGAGTGCCATTATACAGGTGCTCTTTATTGGCTATGTATAATAATGATTATAACACAAGCAATTACTAACTGTTTGAACAAAACAATTAGAACTAGATTTGCAGTCAGATACAGTTTTAAATTAAGGTAATATTTATCTACCTATCATATTCAATTAACATCTTTTAAAGTTGATATGTTTAGTATTAGTTTGACTGAGTGATAGACTGGATGTTTTTTTTTTTTTTTTGGGGGGGGGGGTGTGATTGAAATTTGATGTCGTTTTAAATTTAACCAATAATCTTCATGTACACACATGTATATACCAGCATATAGATATATACATCAGTGTATACACATATGGTAGTTCGTCCTTAGCATTGCCGTTGTCATCCTCGAGGTTGCCATGCTGTCGCCATCCCAATCATGGTTGAGAGGCATGTTCTCCCTTAGAATTGCCTTCGTGATTCTTATCGTGATGGTTGGTTTTATGATGATGATGACCAGCGTCCTCTTTCACTTCGTCCTCATGAAAGAAATCTATACTGGGTGGAACTATTTTTTCCTGTCTGCCATGGTCGTGGATTTCGTCATCGTCTTGAGCAAGGCTTTTCTCCGCTGAACTTTTCTTCACTAATTTTGCCAAAATCAAGGAATTTTGCCATCTAGCCTGTTAGACATAAAAAGTCATTAGTAGGAATATTTAAGAACTTTAGCGTAAAACTTGTCTCTCTTATTTTCCCTCTTTTTTTTACATTCAATTTGTTCATTCTCTTTCCCATTAACACCCTCTTTCTCAACATGCTATCACTTTCTCATTCTCGTTCTCACTTTTTTTTTTTTAATCTATTTTTCTCAGTTGTTTCCCTCCTCCCCTCATCATTCTTCTCTTACTCTTCCACTCTTCCTCTTTCCCTCTCCTTTCCCTTACCTGATTTTATCTTCCTTCGTATCAGTTTGGACCACAGACTGAGGCTTCTCTGGGGTAGAGAAGGCGCAGGTCACTCCCATCACAACCCCGAGAACAACAGTTGCAATAACAATCCTGCGGTACGAGAATGAATCTGATTATTATGGCGATAGTGATGACTGTATAGGTTGATAATGATAATCGTAGTGATAAGGATGATACCAACAGCAAAGCCATATTACCAATACCATTGATAATGATAAGGAAAAATAACCTATGATCATGAAAAAACAAAAACAAAAAAGGCTGTTGGATAAATTACAAAACTATTCAGTTTAATAGAGGAAAGAGTGCAAAGGGAACAGCATCGTTTGGGTATGATTCAGACTAGTATTACCATTCTACTACTTCAATTATATTAAGTTTAACGTAAGTATTCTGTTTTTGTCACTCTCTCGATTCCTCTTACAACAATGGTTCTTGTGATTACGATCCAGTTGGCAATGCATGAAATATAATTAGGAAAAGAAAAATTAGGCTTACGAATTCCGATTCAACACGGGGAAAAAAATAAAAGTACAAGAAACCTATTGTAAGCATTTATATATAATATATATACAGAGACATAGATATATATGTATGTATGCACACATCCGCTAACAGGGCACCTCACCTCTTAAAGTGGGTACAAGATTTCCACACTATATAACCTTATCTATTTCAGAAATATATCCTTGCTATAGTTAAACTAAAAAGGACACATTCAATATACTACATACAGAAAACCTGAACATATTCCTTACAAGTAAAGTTGCACGAAAACATGCGTTATACTTGAACACTCACAGCGGACAGACTAAAGCCTCTTTAACGAAATTCTCGGCTTTTGATACTCACTTCATGTTGCTGATGCGCTTCCGAAGGAATGAATGCGTGGGAGAAGACACGACTTTTATAGCTGCAAGATCACGTGTCTGCGAGGGCGTGGCTTTCTTAAGCAATTATATTTTGTGTTCTCAGTAATTGTTTTGTAATAAAGGCTGACGGTTTAATATTTATACCTTTGTATATGATTAAATTGATTAATTTGTGTATGTCGGAGAAAGCATGAGTCAGTGTCTACAATATATGTTCATGTAGGTAAATATATACACATCCATACGTATACATATTTATGTATGTATATATGTGTTTTGATATATAAATATATATGTGTCCATATGTGTATATGAATATATATGTATATAAGTGTGTGTGTGTATTATACATACCCATATATGTATGCATATACATATATTAATTTATACACACACACAAACATATATAT
>NW_020869708.1:608319-610819 GCF_003789085.1 Penaeus vannamei | reverse complement strand
TTTATTTCATAAGATTATCTTGCCAATACCTTTTTTCTTATTTCTTATAATATGACAATTTGATGCTATCATTATTTTCACCATTGTCATCCATATAATATCATTTATCTGTTAGCATTTGCAAATGTATACAGCATACAATATATCAGTGTAATATAAGATCAGTAATCTTTCTCGCTGTCGTTGTCACCTTCCCCATCGTCCTTATTGTCGCCAAAACAGTCATGGGGCAATGGCGACAGGGACAGTAGAATGACCATGGTGATGCTCATGACTGCCATGATCTTCCGTAGCATCATGGATATGGGTTCCGTTGTGGCCAAGACCGTGGTGCTCCCCTTCGTCCTCATGGCTGTCATCATAGTCCTGATCACCATGGTGCCCCTCGTCGTCATCATCGTGCTCATGGCTGTCATCATAGTCCTGATCACCATCGTGCCCCTCTCCGTGATGCTCATCACTGTCGTGATGTTCCGTAGCGTTATGGATATGGGTTCCGTTGTGGCCAAGACCGTGGTGCTCCCCTTCGTCCTCATGGCTGTCATCATAGTCCTGATCACCATCGTGCCCCTCTCCGTGATGCTCATCACTGTCGTGATGTTCCGTAGCGTTAAAGATATGGGTTCCGTTGTGGCCAAGACCGTGGTGCTCCCCTTCGTCCTCATGGCTGTCATCATAGTCCTGATCACATCGTGCCCCTCTCCGTGATGCTCATCACTGTCGTGATGTTCCGTAGCGTAAAGATATGGGTTCCGTTGTGGCCAAGACCGGTGCTCCCCTTCGTGATCATCGCTGTCATCATGGTGCCCTTCGTCATCATCGATGGCTGTCATCATAGTCCTGATCATGATGCTCCTCTTCGTGCCAATGGGTTTCATTATGTTCATGCATATCCCTATTAGACGAAAAAGAAAGAAAAAAAGACATATATATTGGAAACTTTCAAGAGCTTTAATGCCATATACTTATTCTCTCTCTTTCTCTTACTATCTCTCTCTTTCCATGTGCCTCCCTCTATGTAGCTATCCATCAAACTTTTATCCCTTTCTCCCCCCATCCCTTCTTCCCTCCCTCATCACCCTTCTCTGACTTCCATCCTCCCTCTTTCCTTACCTCTTAATTCGAGCAAGGGCTGTTCCTTTGCCTCCCTAGCAGCTCGGAGGGCAGAGCCATGCCTCCCTGGGGCAGAGAAGCCGTAAGTTGCCCCCATCACAACCACGAGAACAGTTTTGCAATGACAGTTCTGTGATGCAATAACATAGCTGGTTATTTAGCGGTAATGATGTCATAGTGATGATAATGATGATGATTGCCATGGAGTTAGCAATAAAAAATAGTCATATTACCAGATGGTCGATAATAGTAGTATAGAATTACAACTCATGATGCTATGATATACCAATGAATATGATATAAAAAAACATATACATATATATGTACATACTACATACATGAACACACTCACATATATATGTATATATATACATTTGTATACATATATACCCAAAATATATATATATATATGAATTAATATAAATATATATATTATATGATATATATATAATATAATAATATAATATCATAATAATAATATAACATGTCACTTTTCAATTATGCTTATACCTGTGACTCGTACTGTTGTTATGATGTATTAAGTCTCATAAAGTATATGATACTGATTAACAGCCTAATGACTTGAATGTAATGACGAATATAGATCAGTGAAAAGAAATCACTTGAAGCAAAATTACTCTTACGTTATTTGGAGGATAAAATGCACATGTACAGTATTATACATGCACATGTGAATATACATGTGCAGTATCCATATAATATGTATGTACAACTGTTTTGTGCGTGTGCATTTACGTATACACACACAACCAAGCAAACACACGCAGAGGCACACACACACACACACACACACACACACACACACACACACACACACACACACACACATATATATATATATATATATATATATATATATATATATATATATGTATATATTAGTTGTAAAATCAGTCACATAACTGGACTCAGGACTCCCCGCTTCTGGACCAAGTATCTTTGAGTGCCATTTAAACGCTATTTGTCTAAATCTACATCAGTATTGCATCCAAACTTTAATCATATAAAAATAACTTCCCGCAAATTCATGTCTATCTCATATAAATCACCTGAATACTAGAGACAGAAATCTTACTCTGATCGACATAAATCACTTAGTTTTCACACGTGGGTTTGAGGTTTACTTTAACACTGATATACTAAATTCACCCAAGTTTTGAATCGCAAACTTTTAATTCTAGGATCTCTTGAAACTTACTTCATGCTGGCGATCCAACTTCGGAAGAATGAATGGGAGAGGGAGACAATGCGACTTTTATAACACCTCATGTGCTTTTCAATAGAAATCTAAAAATAGCGATCGCGTGGGCGTGGTTTTCTTAATAATTTTATTCTTTTTTTTTTTTACATGGTTTTGAAATATCGC
>NW_020869708.1:588319-603319 GCF_003789085.1 Penaeus vannamei | reverse complement strand
GTAGCATCATGGATATGGGTTCCGTTGTGGCCAAGACCGTGGTGCTCCTCTGAGTCCTCATGGCTGTCATCATGATCACCATCGTGCCCCTCTCCGTGATGCTCATCACTGTCGTGATGTTCCGTAGCGTTATGGGTATGGGTTCCGTTGTGGCCAAGACCGTGGTGCTCCCCTTCGTCCTCATGGCTGTCATCATAGTCCTGATCACCATGGTGCCCCTCGTCGTCATCATCGTGCTCATGGCTGTCATCATAGTCCTGATCACCATGGTGCCCCTCTCCGTGATGCTCATCACTGTCGTGATCTTTCGTAGCGTTATGGATATGGGTTCCGTTGTGGCCAAGACCGTGGTGCTCCCTTCGTCCTCATGGCGTCATCATAGTCCTGATCATGGTGCCCTCGTCGTCATCATCGTGCTCATGGCTGTCATCATAGTCCTGATCACCATGGTGCCCCTCCGTGATGCTCATCACTGTCGTGATGTTCCGTAGCGTTATAGATATGGGTTCCGTTGTGGCCAAGACCGTGGTGCTCCCCTTCGTGATCATCGCTGTCATCATGGTGCCCCTCGTCGTCATCATCGTGCTCATGGCTGTCATCATAGTCCTGATCATGATGCTCCTCTTCGTGCCAATGGGTTTCATTATGTTCATGCATATCCCTATTAGACGAAAAAGAAAGAAAAAAAGACATATATTGGAAACTTTCAAGAGCTTTAATGCCATATACTTATTCTCTCTTTTTCTCTTACTATCTCTCTCTTTCCATGTACCTCCCTCTATGTAGCTATCCATCAAACTTTTATCCCTTTCTCCCCTCGTCCCTTCTTCCCTCCCTCATCACCCTTCTCTGACTTCCATCCTCCCTCTTTCCTTACCTCTTAATTCGAGCAAGGGCTGTTCCTTTGCCTCCCTAGCAGCTCGGAGGGCAGAGCCATGCCTCCCTGGGGCAGAGAAGCCGTAAGTTGCCCCCATCACAACCACGAGAACAGTTGTTGCAATGACAGTTCTGTGATGCAATAACATAGCTGGTTATTTTAGCGGTAATGATGTCATAGTGATGATAATGATGATTGTCATGGAGCAATAAAAAATAGTCATATTACCAGATGGTCGATAATAGTAGTATAGAATACAAAGTCATGATGCTATGATATACCAATGAATATGATATAAAAAAACATATACATATATATGTACATACTACATACATGAACACACTCACATATATATGTATATAATACATTTGTATACATATAATACACATATATATATAAATATATATATATATAATTAATATAAATATATATATATATAGATATATATATATATATATATATATATATATAATATATATATATATTGTTCACTGTTCAATTATGCTTATACCTGTGACTCGTACTGTTGTTATGATGTATTAAGTCTCATAAAGTATATGATACTGATTAACAGCCCAATGACTTGAATGTAATGACAAATATAGATCAGTGAAAAGAAATCACTTGAAGCAAAATTACTCTTACGTTATTTGGAGGATAAAATGCACACATGTACAGTATTATACATGCACATGTGAATATACATGTGCAGTATCCATATATATGTATGTACAACTGTTTTGTGTGTGCATTACGTATACACACACAACCAAGCAACACACGCAGAGGCACACACACACACACACACACACACACACACACACACACACACACACACACATATATATATATATATATTGTAAAATCAGTCACATAACTGGACTCAGGACTCCCCGCCTTCTGGACCAAGTATCTTTGAGTGCCATTTAAACGCTATTTGTCTAAATCTACATCACTATTGCATCCAAACTTTAATCATATAAAAATAACTTCCCGCAAATTCATGTCTATCTCATATAAATCACCTGAATACTAGAGACAGAAATCTTACTCTGATCGACATAAATCACTTAGTTTTCAACGTGGGTTTGAGGTTTACTTTAACACTGATATACTAAATTCACCCAAGTTTTGAATCGCAAACTTAAGTCTAGGATCTCTTGAAACTTACTTCATGCTGGCGATCCAACTTCGGAAGAATGAATGGGAGAGGGAGACAATGCGACTTTTATAACACCTCATGTGCTTTTCAATAGAAATCTAAAAATAGCGATCGCGTGGGCGTGGTTTTCTTAATAATTTTATTCTTTTTTTTTTTTTTTTTTACATGGTTTTGAAATATCGCTCGCAAGGTTTATGCACGTACACCTTAACTTATAGGAATAAATTGGAATGTGTGTATATTCATTTTTACATTATATATATGTGTGTGCGTAAATATGCATATATATATATATTATATATATATATATATATATATAATATATATATATATATATATTATTTTTATATATATATATGCATATATATATATATATATATATTATATATATATATATATATATTTATTATATTATTTTATGTGTGTGTGTGTAAATATACAGATATATATATATTCATTTATTTATGCAAACATATTCATATATATTACAATATATACATATGTTACATATATATGTTGTGTATATATGTGTGTTATATATAAAGATAGATAGAATGATAGGTAGGTAGATAGATATTTTCATGTATAATTACATATATACAGAAATATATATTTATATATATAGATATATTTTGATTAGATGTTTATAATATGTTTATATATGTATATATATATGCACACAAATGTACAAATGAGTATGAACATATACCTATATCATATGTATTAATTCATATATATATATATATATATATATATATATATATATATGTATGTATGTATGTATGTATATATATATATTATTTATGTATATTATATATATATTATATGTATATATACTCACGCACACACATATGCGAGTGTGTGATTCTCCTCTTATTGATCATGTGGCAAATATCTATCTTATGAGGAATGCTGCCTTTGTCGCTGAGTAATGTACAAGGTGGACGAGCCAAGAAAAAAAACTTCTTTATTTATTTTAGATAATTTGTAAAATACGTCAAGGTATTATGATGGATTATCACATGTCAGGAACAGTAATTACTCTTTGAAGAAGACGAAAAAGAAGAAGAAAAAAACGGAAAAAAATAACTGTTTGCTGACGTGTTATGGTATGGATGGTGTAAGAATCAAAAATGATTCTCGCATGTGAAGTGATCAGGGTAAGGTCTAGAGAAGGGCTGTCAACCTCATTTATCCCAGGGAGCCACATTTTGCCATAGTATACAGTATGTTGGACCGATAATCATGAATCGACGCAATGGAACGGCCATGTGGTTGACGTAGAATCATCGGAGGCATTTCATTCATTAAAAAAGGAAAACATAGTAACAGAGAGAGAGAGAGAGGGGGGGGGGGAATGGTGTGATAATTTTAATCGAAGGAAAGGCTTAATTAATGATGTAAAACACCCGATTTAAAAACTGAAATAGCCAATGCGCCGCACAAAGAAGAATTGCGACACATGGTGTTCTCTTGACCTTGCCTTTTGACCTTTTGTGTGTGTGTATACATATGTATGTGTGTGTGTGTGCATGCTATGTATTTGTATATATACAGATATATATGATGTATATGTTATGATTATTATCAACATTTTTGTTATGATTATTTCATTATAGTTTTTATTTTTCATTTTCATCATCATTTTCATTTCATCATTTTCATTTTATTTGTTATGCTATTATTATCATCCTTATTGTAATAATTACCATTATCAGTTTTTACTTTTTATCATTACTTCGATTATAATTATCATTGTTATTATTATTATCATTATGATATTCTTCATGTCATGGTTATCATTATTGATTATTAATATCATCATTATCATTTCCCTACTATTTTTTAATTAACATCAAATATTTATCATCAATGTTATAATTATCATCATAAACATGATCATCATCATTTTCATTTTATGAACATCATTGTTATTATTCTTATCATTGTCATCATTATTTATTTCTTAATTTTATGATTGTTACCGTTGCGGTTATAATTATCAATATCATATACCTAATCGTGTTATTTTATTACTATCTTTATTCTTATTATTATCGTTAAAGTTACCATTATCATCATTATCATCATTATCGTCATTTTCATTTTATAACATTATTGTTATTTTCATCATAATTGCTGCTATCTTTATTTGTTATCATGATTACCACTGTTGTTGTCTGTTGTATTATTGTTTATGTATATGAATATATTCATTTATATATGCATCAATGTATGTATCAATGTATATCTTATTACACACACACACACATATATATATGTAATATATATATTATATATATATATATATATATATATATATATATATATATATATATATATATATATATATATATATATATATATATATATATATATATAATATATATATATATATAATATATATATATATATATTATATAGAAGAGAGAGAGAGAGAGAGAGAGAGAGAGAGGAGAGAGATATAATATATACATATTATATGATATATATATATATATATATATATATATATATATATATATATAACATATGTGTGTGTGTGTTGTGTGTAAATGTATGTATAAATACACACACTTATTTATTTATTTATATGTATATATATTATAAAATATATTGTATATATATACATTGTATATATATATATAATATATATATATATATATATATATATATATATATGTATATATATAGTTATATACATATATATATGTAATATATACGTATATATATGTATATATATACATATATATATACACACATATGTATACAGACATATACATGCATATATATAGGTATATATATATATATATATATATATATATATATATATATATATATATATATTTATGTATATGCACACACACACACACACACACACACACACACACACACACACACACACACACACACACACACACACACACACAACACACACATATATATATATATATATATATATATATATATATATATATATATATATATATATATATATTATATTATATATATATTGTATATATAAGCCGACATATCTGTGTTCATGTATGTATGTATATATATATGTATACTATATATATATATATATATATATATATATATATATATATACATAACATGTGTGTGTGTGTGTTTGTGTGTCCATGTGGGTGTGTATGTTTATATGTATGGATGTCTATATACATATATCTATCTATCTATATATATATATTTATATATATGAATGTATGTATGTATGCATGTATACGTCTTTGTCTGTATGGTTGTACATGTGTATTCATACACATAGCCAATGTTTTATGAATTGTTGATTATATGAACCTTCTTCTCTTGATAACACTTAAGCGCATGTTTGTTACTAGACATGATATGGAATAATTGTTATGACTATAAATGACATATAAATATATTCCTGTTGTATATACCCTTAAATAATACTCGACATTGTCGTTGAATTTTACCACGAATTGAAGATGTGTGTTTTTTTAAGTTAACACCCCTCTCCCTTAAAAGAGTGTATGTGTAACTCTCCTCTCTACTATACTTAAGAACAGCGTACTCGTTATGACGGTTGTGAACTACTGAACAGTGTGTATTAATGCAATACAGGAGAATCCTTAGAGATAGGGAACTGAGAAGGGTCTGCTTGTGTCTGAACTAGTATTTGCAGCATCAGGATTGCAGTAGGGTTCACCAATGGGCAAGCAATATGCAAACTGAATTGGCATATTGGAGTCTCTGAGTGTGAGCCTGCTGTCCGTGTATTATTTCATTCCAATTCCCATTCTCACTCCCATTCCACATTCCCATTCCCCAGTCGCTATCCGCCAAGGCCAGCAAATGAGCTCAATGTGGGCATGTAGCTTGGAATACACCAAGCTAGGATGTCTCACTAAGCCTTCCCTACGGAGGAATTCACAGATATAAGACATCAGTCTATTGTTTGAGTTAGTCGAGGAATAAATGAAGGACTATTTGTTTGCTTCCTCTTAACTGAAACATTAGAGGATATGGTCATGTCACTGGGCTAGCCAGAGTAGTAAAATAAAGGATTAAACTTAACGAAAACTGGATGTGCATTCATCAACTTTATTCAACCCTATTTTACAATACAGCAGTTGTATTACATAGTGCCCAAGCACAGTAAGGATTATGCCGCTAATTTTGAATCAAAGTTTATATGCTACTTATACAATTAAATAAGTGAAGTGAGAAGTAAACATATTTAGGTGTTAGTTAATCCTGAATTCATTTTCCTTATCTTATCATTTTCTTATCATTATACATTTATATCATAAGATTATCTTGCCAATGCCTTTTTCTTCTTATTCTATATAATATGACAATTTGATGCTATCGTTAGTTTCACCATTGTCATCCATATAATAACATTTATCTGTTAGCATTTGCAAATGTATACAGCATACAGTATATCAGAGTGTAATATCAGATCAGTAATCTTTCTCGCTGTCGTTGTCACCTTCCCCATCGTCCTTATTGTCGCCAAAACAGTCTTGGGTCAATGGCGATAGGGACAGTAGAATGACCATGGTGATGCTCATGACCGTCATGATCTTCCGTAGCGTCATGGATATGGGTTCCTTTGTGGCCATGACCGTGGTGCTCCTCTTCGTGTCCATAGCTGTTATCGTCCCTGTTAGAAAAAAAGGAAAAAAAAAAATATTGGGAACATTCAAGAGCTCTTTTTCTCTTACTCTCTCTTTCTACGTGTCCCCCTCTCTCTATGTAGCTCTCCCTCTCTCCCTCCCTCATCACCCTTCTATGACTCTTCCACTCTCTCTCGTCACCCTTTCTCTGACTCTCCCAACCTCCCTCATCACCCTTCTCTGACTCTTCCACTCTCTCTCTTCCCTTACCTCTTAATTCGAGCAAGGGGCTGTTCCTTTGCCTCCCTAGCAGCTCGGAGGGCAGAGCCATGCCTCCCTGGGGCAGAGAAGCCGTAAGTTGCCCCCATCACAACCACGAGAACAGTTGTTGCAATGACAGTTCTGTGATGCAATAACATAGCTGGTTTATTTTGGCGGTAATGATGTGATAATGATGCTGATTGCATGGAACAATAAGAATAGTCATATACCAGATGGTCGATAATAGTAGTTAGAATAACAAGTAATAACTCATGATGCTATGATATACCAATGAAAATGATATAAAAAACATACACATATATATGTACATACTACATACATGAACACACTCACATATATATGTATGTATATACATTTGTATACATGTATACACACACACACACAAAAAAAATATATATATGAATTAACATAAATATATATAGTATATGATATATATATATATATAATATTTATAATATATATCATGCATATATTGTAGAGTCACTGTTCAATTATGCTTATACCTGTGACTCGTACTGTTGTTATGATGTATTAAGTCTCATAAAGTATATGATACTGATTAACAGCCTAATGACTTGAATGTAATGACGAATATAGATCAGTGAAATCACTTGAAGCAAAATTACTCTTACGTTATTTGGAGGATAAAATGCACACATGTACAGTATTATACATGCACATGTGAATATACATGTGCAGTATCCATATATATGTATGTACAACTGCTTTGTGCGTGTGCATTTACGTATACACACACAAAACAACCAAGCAAACACACGCAGACACACACACACACACACACACACACACACACACACACACGCAGACACACACACACACACACACACACACACACACACAACACACACATATATATATATAATATATATATATATATAATATTATATATTTATAAAATCAGTCTTACTGGAAAAAAATCAACTGTCAGGACTCCCCGCATTCTAGACCAAGTATCTCTGAGTGCCATTTAAACGCTCTTTGTCTAAATCTACATCAGTATTGCATCCAAACTTTAATCATATAAAATAACTTCCCGCAAATTCATGTCTATCTCATATAAATTGCCTGAATACTAGAGATCGACATAAATACATTAGTTTTCACACGTGGGTTTGAGGTTTACTTTAACACTTATATACTAAATTCACCCAAGTTTTGAATCGCAAACTTTAATTCTAGGATCTCTTGAAACTTACTTCATGCTGGCGATCCAACTTCGGAAGAATGAGCGGGAGAGGAGACAGTGCGACTTTTATAAGACCTCAGATGCTTTTATAACACCTCGTGTGCTTTTATAACACCTCATGGGCGTGGTTTTCTGAATCATTTTATTCTTATTTTCTGACAAACGGTTTTGCAATATCGCTCGCAAGTTTTATGAACGCACACATGTACGTATATGAATAAATGGGAATGTGTGTGTATTCATTTTTATATTACATATATGTGTGTAAATATACATATGTATATTCATTTATTTATGCAAACATATTTATATATGTATATATACATATATACATATGTATTTACATATATTGCTTGTGTGTTGTGTGTGTGTTATATATATAGAGAGAGATAGAAGGATAGGGAGGTAGATAGATATCTATATATGTTATATACATACACATATATATCTATCTATCTATCTATCTATCTATATATATATATATATATATATATATATATATATATATATTTGATTAAATGTTTATAATATAAATGTGTACATATATGTATGTACATACAAATAAATATAATCATATATGTATATATATAATAATTTATGTATATATACACACACAAATGTACAAATCAGTATAAGCATATACTTATATTTTCATATACATTAATTCATATATCTATATATTTGTTTAATTATTTATTTATTTATTTATGTATATATACTCACGCGCACACATAAGCGAGTGTGTGATTCTCCTCTTATTGATCATGTGGCAAATATCTCTCATATGTCACCAACTGTTAAAATGCTTCGCCACAACTATATGATCAGTAAGTTGGATATACTGTAACTCCCTCTATTATGCTTTGCCAAATCATCATCTAAGGAGCTGCAAAATGTCATGAATAGAGTAGCAAGAATTAGAAAAGGCCAAACTCCACGCGAGAAGATAACGCCAGAAAGCACTGCTGTACGATGGTTGAGGCAAGAATTGTCGATAAGATTTACCTTCTGACTTTCCAAGCTCTGAGATTTAGGAAAGCAGGGTGTGTGGGCTGCCTGTCGAGAGATTATCATGGAAATACTCCTATGGGATTTAGACACAGTGCTGAGTAATGTACAAGGTGGACGAGCCAAGAAAAAAAAACTTCATTATTTATTTTAGATAATTTGTAAAGCATCAAGGTATTATGATGGGCTATCACATGTCAGGAACAGTAATTACTCTTTGAAGAAGAAGAAGAAAGAAGAAGAAGAAAAAAAAAAAAACGGAAAGAAAAAAATAACTGTTTGCTGACACGTTATGGTATGGATGGTGTAAGAATCAAAAATGATTCTCGCATGTGAAGTGATCAGGGTAAGGTCTAGAGAAGGGCTGTCAACCACATTATTCCCAGGAGCACATTTTGCCATAGTATACAGTATGTTGGACAGATAATCATGAATCGACGCAATGGAACGGCCATGTGGTTGACGTAAAAACATCGGAGGCATTTCATTCATTAAAAAAAGGAAAACACAGTAACAAAGAGACAGAGAGAGAAATGGTGTGTGATAATTTTAATCGAAGGAAAGGCTTAATTAATCATGTAAAACACCCGATTTGAAAACTGAAATAGCAAATGCGCCGCACAAAGAAGTGGTGTAGAATTCTCTTGACGTTAGCTCTTGACCTTTTTATGTGTATATACATGTGTGTGTGTGAGTATGCATACTATAATATTTGTGTATATATACATATAAATATGATATATATGTTATGATTATTATCAGCATTTTTGTTATTTAATTTTCATTTCTATTTTTCATTTTCATTATCATTATTCTTATCATTTTCATTTTATTTGTTAATGCTATTATTATCATCCTTGTTATAATCATCACCATTATTAGTTTTTACTTTTTATCATTACTTCTATTGTTATTGTTATTGTTATCTTGATTATCATTATGATATTCTTGATATTATGGTTATCATTATTGATATGGTGATATCATCATTATCATTAACCCTACTTTTTTCATTAATATCATCAATATTGTTATCATCATTGTTTTAATTATCATCATCATTTTCATTTTACGAACATTGATATTATTCTTATCATTATCAACATTATTGTTTCTTAATTATGATACCGTTGCTGTTATTATTACAAATATATACCTAATCGTCGTGGTTTTGGTTAATTATTCTTAATGATATTTATTATTAAACCCATTATTATCATTATCATCACTATCGTCATTTTCATTTTATAACATTATTGTTATTTTCATCATAATTACTGCTATTTTTATTTGTTATCATGATTACCACTGTTGCTGTCTGTTGCATTATTGTTTATGTATATGTATATATGCATTTATATATGTATCAATGCATGTATCAATGTATATATTATTACATACACACACATATATGTATATGTATATATATATATATATATATATATATATATATATATATATATATATATATATATATTAGTCGAGGAATAAAAGAAGGATTATTTGTTTGCTTCCTCTTAACTGAAACATTAGAGGATATAAGCATGTCACTGGGGTAGCCAGAATAGAAAAAATAGAGGCTAAACTTAACGAAAACTGATGTGCATTCATCAACTTTATTCAACCCTCTTTTACAATACAGCAGTTGTATTGCATAGTGCCCAAGCACAGTAAGGATTATGCCGCTAATTTTGAATCAAAAGTTTATATGCTACCTATACAATTAAATAAGTGAAGTGAGAAGTAAACATATTTAGGTGTTAGTTAATCCTGAATTCATTTTCCTTATCTTATCATTTTCTTATCATAACATTTATATCATAAGATTATCTTGCCAATGCCTTTTTCTTCTTATTCTATATAATATGACAATTTGATGCTATCATTATTTTCACCATTGTCATCCATATAATATCATTTATCTGTTAGCATTTGCAAATGTATACAGCATACAATATATCAGAGTGTAATATCAGATCAGTAATCTTTCTCGCTGTCGTTGTCACCTTCCCCATCGTGGTGCTCCTCTGAGTCCCTCATGGCTGTCCATCATATCTGATCACCATGGGCCCTCGTCGTCATCATCCGTGCCATCGGCTGTCATCAATCTTGCTCATGGCTGTCATCATAGTCCTGATCACCATGGTGCCCTCTCATCATCATCATTGCCATGGCTGTCATCAAGTCCTGATCACCATGTGCTGTCGTCATCATCGTGCTCATGGCTGTCATCATCGTGCTCATGGCTGTCATCATAGTCCTGATCACCATGGTTGCCCTCTCGTCCTTGCTCATTTTCATCATTAGTGCTCATGGCTGTCATCATCGTGCTCATGGCTGTCATCATAGTCCTGATCATGATGCTCCTCTTCGTGATGCTCATCACTGTCGTGATCTTTTCGTAGCGTTAAAGATATGGGTTCCGTTGTGGCCAAGACCGTGGTGCTCCCCTTCGGATCATCGTGCTCATGGCTGTCATCATCGTGCTCATGGCTGTCATCATAGTCCTGATCATGATGCTCCTCTTCGTGATGCTCATCACTCGTTGATCTCTTTCGTAGCGTTAAATATGGGTTCCGTTGTGGCCAAGACCGTGGTGCTCCCCTTCGTGATCATCGTGCTCATGGCTGTCATCATCGTGCTCATGGATCATGATCTCCTCTCTGGAGCTCATCACTTCGTGATCTTTCGTAGCGTTATGGAATGGGTTCCGTTGTGGCCAAGACCGTGGTGCTCCCCTTCGTGATCATCGTGCTCATGCTGTCCATGTGCTGTTCATCATAGCTGATCTGATGCCCTCTTCGTGATGCTCATCACTGTCGTGATCTTTCGTAGCGTTATGGATATGGGTTCCGTTGTGGCCAAGACCGTGGTGCTCCCCTTCGTGATCATCGCTGTCATCATGGTGCCCCTCGTCGTCATCATCGTGCTCATGGCTGTCATCATAGTCCTGATCATGATGCTCCTCTTCGTGCCAATGGGTTTCATTATGTTCATGCATATCCCTATTAGACGAAAAAGAAAGAAAAAAAAAGATATTATATATATATATAATAATATTATATATATATATATATATATATATTATATATATTGGGAACTTTCAAGAGCTTTAATGCCATATACTTATTCTCTCCTTTTCTCGTACTATCTCTCTCTTTCCATGTGCCTCCCTCTATGTAGCTATCCATCAAACTTTTATCCCTTTCTCCCCCCGTCCCTTCTTCCCTCCCTCATCACCCTTCTCTGACTTCCATCCTCTCTCTTTCCTTACCTCTTAATTCGAGCAAGGGGCTGTTCCTTTGCCTCCCTAGCAGCTCGGAGGCAGAGCATGCCTCCCTGGGGCACAAAGCCGTAAGGTTTGCCCCATCACAACACGGAACAGTTGTTGCAATGACAGTTCTGTGATGCAAATAACATAGCTGGTTATTTTAGCGGTAATGATGTCAATAGTTATGATAATGATGATTGCCATGAAACAATAAAATATATTTCATATTACCAGATGGTCGATAATAGTAGTGTAGAATAACAAGTAATAACTCATGATGTTATGATATACCAGTGAATATGATATAAAAAAACATAACATATATAGTACATACTACACACCATGACCACACTCATCATATATAATGTAATATATATACATTTGTATACATGTATACACAATATTATATATATATATATATATATATATATATATATATGAATTAACATAAATATATATAGTATATGATATATATATATATATGTATATATATCATGCAATATATTGTAGAATCACTGTTCAATTATGCTATTACCTGTGACTCGTACTGTTAATATCATGTATTGTCTCATAAAGTATATGATACTGATTAACAGCCTAAATGACTTGAATGTAATGACATATAGATCAGTGTAAGAGAAATCACTTGAAGCAAAATTACCTTTACGTTATTTGGAGGATAAAATGCACACCATGTACAGTATATACATGCACATGTGATTATACATGTGCAGTATCCAATATATACGTATGTACAACTGCTTTGTGCGTGTGCATTTACATACACACACACAACAACCCAAGCAACACACGCAGACACACACACACACACACACACATCAATATAATATATAATATATATATATATATATTATTATATTATATATATATTGTTATAAAATCAGTCTTCATAACTGGAAAAAATCAACTGTCAGGACTCCCCGCATTCTAGACCAAGATCTCTGAGTGCCATTTTAAACGCTCTTGTCTAAATCTACATCAGTATTGCATCCAAACTTAATTTTCATATTAAAATAACTTCCCGCAAATTCATGTCTATCTCATATAAATTACCTGCAATACTAGAGATCGACATAAATACATTAGTTTTCACACGTGGGTTTGAGGTTTACTTTTAACACTGATATTACTAAATTCACCCAAGTTTTGATTGCAAACTTTTTAAGTCTAGGATCTCTTGAAACTTACTTCATGCTGGCGATCAACTTCGGAGAAGAATGAGCGGGAGAGGGAGACAATGCGACTTTTAATAAAGACCTCAGATGCTTTTATAACACCTCATGTGCTTTTATAAACAACCTCATGGGCGTTTTTCTGAATCATTTATTCTTATTTTCTGACAAACGGTTTTGCAATATCGCTCGCAAGTTTTATATGCACGTACACATGAACGTATATGAATAAATGGGAATGTGTGGTATTCATTTTTAATTACATATATGTGTGTAAAAATACATATGTATATTCATTTATTTATGCCAAACATTTTAATATATGTATATTACATATATACATATGTATTTACATATATATATGCTTGTGTGTATGTGTGTGTTATATTATAGGAGAGAGATGAGGATAGGGAGGTAGATAAAGATATATATATTTTTATATATACATATATATATATATATATATATATATTATATATATGATATTTATATATAATATTAAATGAAATTTATAATATAAATGTTGTTACATATATGTATTACATACAAATAATATAATCATATATGTATATATTAATAATTTATGTATATATACACACCTAAATGTACAAATCAGTATAAGCATATACTTATATTTTCATATACATTAATTAATTTATATCTATATATTTGTATAATTATTTATTTATTTATTTATGTATATAATACTCACGCGCACACAATATGCAGTGTGTGATTCTCCTCTTATTGATCATGTGGCAAATATCTGTCATATGAGGAAAGCTGCCTTTGCCGCGAAATATCTGATGCCTTTGTCACCAACTGTTAGAATGCTTCGCCACAACTATATGATCAGTAAGTTGGATATTCTGTAACTCCCTCTATTATGCTTTGCCAAATCATCATCTAAGGAGTTGCAAAATGTCATGAATAGAGTAGCAAGAATTAGAAAAGGCCAAACTCCACGCGAGAAGATAACGCCAGAAAGCACTGCTGTCCGATGGTTGAGGCAAGAATTGTCGATAAGATTTACCTTCTGACTTTCCAAGCTCTGAGATTTAGGAAAGCAGGGTGTGTTAGCTGCCTGTCGAGAGATTATCATGGAAATACTCCTATGGGATTTAACACAGTGAGTAATGTACAAGGTGGACGAGCCAAGAAAAAAAACTTCATTATTTATTTTAGATAATTTGTAAAACATCAAGGTATTATGATGGGCTATCACATGTCAGGAACAGTAATTACTCTTTGAAGAAGACGAAAAAGAAGAAGAAAAAAACGGAAAAAAAATAACTGTTTGGCTGACGTGTATTGGTATGGATGGTATAAGAATCAAAAATGATTTCTCGCATGTGAAGTGATCAGGGTAAGGTCTAAGAAGGCTGTCAACCTC
>NW_020869708.1:586151-588219 GCF_003789085.1 Penaeus vannamei | reverse complement strand
AAAAAATTAAACCACTTCCATAATAAAATAAATGTTAAAAAAAATACTAAATGTTATAATAATTATAGATATATAAACGTTTTTTTTATCATACTTAAATATATCCATATATATCAAATATAATATATATATATAATTTATATATTGTTAATATACTATGTACTATTATTTATGGGGGCTGGCGTATATATACCAAATATATACATATATATGTGCGCCACAACATGTATTTTAATAGACAATATACATGCATATGTTATAGGCCCCATATTATAAAATAAATTATAGTATGTACTATACTGTGTATCCTATTTATGCAGCCTTCAAATATATATATTATATATATATATATATATATTATATATATATATGTATATATGTATATCTTTTGTATATATATGTATGTATATAAATCCACACACACACACATATATAATGTATATCCATATGTATATATGTGTGTGTGCGTATTATATACATATATATATATTCTCTAAATATATGCCGACATATCTATGTTTACGTATGTACACACACACACACACACACACACACAGCACACACACACACACACACACACACACACACACACACACACACACATATATGTGTGTGTGTGGTGTGTGTGTGTGTGTGTGTGGTGTGTGTGTGTGTGTGTGTGTGTGGTTTTGTTGTGTGTGTGTGTGTGTGTATGTGTGTGTTTGTGTGTCCATATGGGTGTGTATGTATATATTATATATATATATATATATATAATATATATATATATATTAATATTATATATATATATATGGATGGCTATACACACACACAGCACTCACATACCACACACACACACACACACACACACACACACACACACACACACTCACATATATATAAATATATATATGAATGTATGTATGTATGTATGTATGTATGTATGTATGCATGTCTATGCCTTTGTCTGTATGGTTGTACATGTTTTATGAATTGTTGATTATATGAACCTTCTTCTCTTGATAACACTTAAGAGCATGGTTTTACTAGACATATGGAATAATTGTATGACTATAAATGACATATAAATATATTCCTATTGTATATCCCTTAAATAATACTCGACATTATCGTTGAATTTACAACGAATTGAAGATGTGTGTTTTATGTTAACTCCATCTCCCCTTAAAAGAGTGTATGTGTAACTCTCCTCTCTACTATACTTAAGAACAGCGTACTCGTTATGACGGTTGTGAACTACTGAACAGTGTGTATTAATGCAATACAGGAGAATCCTTAGAGATAGGGAACTGAGAAGGGTCTGCTTGTGTCTGAACTAGTATTTGCAGCATCAGGATTGCAGTAGGGTTCACCAATGGGCAAGCAATATGCAAACTGAATTGGCATATTGGAGTCTCTGAGCGTGAGCCTGCTGTCCGTGTATTAATTCATTCCAATTCCCATTCTCACTCCCATTCCACATTCACATTCCCCAGTCGCTATCCGCCAAGGCCAGCAAATGAGCTCAATGTGGGCATGTAGCTTGGAGTACACCAAGCTAGGATGTCTCACTAAGCCTTCCCTACGGAGGAATTCACAGATATAAGACATCAGTCTATTGTTTGAGTTAGTCGAGGAATAAATGAAGGACTATTTGTTTGCTTCCTCTTAACTGAAACATTAGAGGATATAAGCATGTCACTGGGCTAGCCAGAATAGAAAAATTGAGGACTAAACTTAACGAAAACTGGATGTGCATTCATCAACTTTATTCATCTCTCTTTTACAATACAGCACTGATTTTGAATATCCGTTTATACGTTACTTATACAGTGAAATAAATAAAATGAGAAGTAGACATATTTTGGTATTAGTTAATCCTGAATTCATTTTACTTATCATTTTCTCATCGTTATACATTTATTTCATAAGATTATCTTGCCAATACCTTTTTTCTTATTCTTTATAATATGACAATTTGATTCTATCATTATTTTCACCATTATCATCCATATAATTACATTTGTCTGTTAGCATTTGCAAATGTATACAGCATACAATATATCAGTGTAATATAAGATCAGTAATC
>NW_020869708.1:566151-578651 GCF_003789085.1 Penaeus vannamei | reverse complement strand
CGTGTCCATAGCTGTTATCATCCCTGTTAGAAAAAAAGGAAAAAAAAAAATTGGGAACATTCAAGAGCTCTTTTTCTCTTACTCTCTCTTTCTACGTGTCCCCCTCTCTCTATGTAGCTCTCCCTCTCTCCCTCCCTCATCACCCTTCTATGACTCTTCCACTCTCTCTCGTCACCCTTTCTCTGACTCTCCCAACCTCCCTCATCACCCTTCTCTGACTCTTCCATCCTCTCTCTTCCCTTACCTCTTAATTCGAGCAAGGGGCTGTTCCTTTGCCTCCCTAGCAGCTCGGAGGGCAGAGCCATGCCTCCCTGGGGCAGAGAAGCCGTAAGTTGCCCCCATCACAACCACGAGAACAGTTGTTGCAATGACAGTTCTGTGATGCAATAACATAGCTGGTTATTTTGGCGGTAATGATGTAGTGATGATAATGATGCTGATTGCCATGGAACAATAAGAATAGTCATATTACCAGATGGTCGATAATAGTAGTGTAGAATAACAAGTAATAACTCATGATGCTATGATATACCAATGAAAATGATATAAAAAACATACACATATATATGTACATACTACATACATGAACACACTCACATATATATGTATGTATATACATTTGTATACATGTATACACACAACAAAAAAAATATATATATATGAATTAACATAAATATATATATATATATTATATATATATATATATATATTATATATATTATCATGCATATATTGTAGAGTCACTGTTCAATTATGCTTATACCTGTGACTCGTACTGTTATGATGTATTAAGTCTCATAAAGTATATGATACTGATTAACAGCCTAATGACTTGAATGTAATGACGAATATAGATCAGTGAAAATAAATCACTTGAAGCAAAATTACTCTTACGTTATTTGGAGGATAAAATGCACACATGTACAGTATTATACATGCACATGTGAATATACATGTGCAGTATCCATATATATGTATGTACAACTGCTTTGTGCGTGTGCATTTACGTATACACACACAAAACAACCAAGCAAACACACGCAGACACACACACACACACACACACACACACACACACACACAGACACACACACACACACACCACCACACACACACACACACATAAATATATATATATATATATATATATTATATATATGTTATAAAATCAGTCTTATAACTGGAAAAAAAATCAACTGTCAGGACTCCCCGCATTCTAGACCAAGTATCTCTGAGTGCCATTTAAACGCTCTTTGTCTAAATCTACATCAGTATTGCATCCAAACTTTAATCATATTAAAATAACTTCCCGCAAATTCATGTCTATCTCATATAAATTGCCTGAATACTAGAGATCGACATAAATACATTAGTTTTCACACGTGGGTTTGAGGTTTACTTTAACACTTATATACTAAATTCACCCAAGTTTTGAATCGCAAACTTTTAATTCTAGGATCTCTTGAAACTTACTTCATGCTGGCGATCCAACTTCGGAAGAATGAGCGGGAGAGGGAGACAGTGCGACTTTTATAAGACCTCAGATGCTTTTATAACACCTCGTGTGCTTTTATAACACCTCATGGGCGTGGTTTTCTGAATCATTTTATTCTTATTTTCTGACAAACGGTTTTGCAATATCGCTCGCAAGTTTTATGAACGCACACATGTACGTATATGAATAAATGGGAATGTGTGTGTATTCATTTTTATATTACATATATGTGTGTAAATATACATATGTATATTCATTTATTTATGCAAACATATTTATATATGTATATATACATATATACATATGTATTTACATATATATGCTTGTGTGTATGTGTGTGTGTTATATATATAGAGAGAGATAGAAGGATAGGGAGGTAGATAGATATCTATATATGTTATATATACATATATATATAAATATATCTATCTATCTATCTATCTATCTATCTATATATATATATATATATATTATATTATTATATATATATATTTGATTAAATGTTTATAATATAAATGTGTACATATATGTATGTACATACAAATAAATATAATCATATATGTATATATATAATAATTTATGTATATATACACACACAAATGTACAAATCAGTATAAGCATATACTTATATTTTCATATACATTAATTCATATATCTATATATTTGTTTAATTATTTATTTATTTATTTATGTATATATACTCACGCGCACACATAAGCGAGTGTGTGATTCTCCTCTTATTGATCATGTGGCAAATATCTCTCATATGTCACCAACTGTTAGAATGCTTCGCCACAACTATATGATCAGTAAGTTGGATATTCTGTAACTCCCTCTATTATGCTTTGCCAAATCATCATCTAAGGAGCTGCAAAATGTCATGAATAGAGTAGCAAGAATTAGAAAAGGCCAAACTCCACGCGAGAAGATAACGCCAGAAAGCACTGCTGTCCGATGGTTGAGGCAAGAATTGTCGATAAGATTTACCTTCTGACTTCCCAAGCTCTCAGATTTAGGAAAGCAGGGTGTGTGGGCTGCCTGTCGAGAGATTATCATGGAAATACTCCTATGGGATTTAGACACAGTGCTGAGTAATGTACAAGGTGGACGAGCCAAGAAAAAAAAACTTCATTATTTATTTTAGATAATTTGTAAAGCATCAAGGTATTATGATGGGCTATCACATGTCAGGAACAGTAATTACTCTTTGAAGAAGAAGAAGAAGAAGAAGAAAAAAAAACGGAAAGAAAAAAAATAACTGTTTGCTGACACGTTATGGTATGGATGGTGTAAGAATCAAAAATGATTCTCGCATGTGAAGAGATCAGGGTAAGGTCTAGAGAAGGGCTGTCAACCTCATTTATCCCAGGGAGCCACATTTTGCCATAGTATACAGTATGTTGGACAGATAATCATGAATCGACGCAATGGAACGGCCATGTGGTTGACGTAAAAACATCGGAGGCATTTCATTCATTAAAAAAGGAAAACACAGTAACAAAGAGAGAGAGAGAAAATGGTGTGTGATAATTTTAATCGAAGGAAAGGCTTAATTAATCATGTAAAACACCCGATTTGAAAACTGAAATAGCAAATGCGCCGCACAAAGAAGTGGTGTAGAATTCTCTTGACGTTAGCTCTTGACCTTTTTATGTGTATATACATGTGTGTGTGTGAGTATGCATACTATAATATTTGTGTATATATACATATAAATATGATATATATGTTATGATTATTATCAGCATTTTTGTTATTTAATTTTCATTTCTATTTTTCATTTTCATTATCATTATTCTTATCATTTTCATTTTATTTGTTAATGCTATTATTATCATCCTTGTTATAATCATCACCATTATTAGTTTTTACTTTTTATCATTACTTCTTGTTTATTGTTATTGTTATCTTGATTATCATTATGATATTCTTGATATTATGGTTATCATTATTGATATTATTGATATCATCATTATCATTAACCCTACTTTTTTCATTAATATCATCAATATTGTTATCATCATTGTTTTAATTATCATCATCATTTTTAAACATTGTTATTTCTTATCATTATCAACATTATTGTTTCTTAATTTTATGATACCGTTGCTGTTATTATTATCAATATCATATACCTAATCGTGTTATTTTATTACTATAATTATTCTTATGATTATTATTAAAGTTACCATTATTATCATTATCATCACTATCGTCATTTTCATTTTATAACATTATTGTTATTTTCATCATAATTACTGCTATTTTTATTTGTTATCATGATTACCACTGTTGCTGTCTGTTGCATTATTGTTTATGTATATGTATATATGCATTTATATATGTATCAATGCATGTATCAATGTATATATTATTACATACACACACATATATGTATATGTATATATATATATATATTATAGTATATATATATTATATATATTATATATATATACTATATATATATATATTAGTCGACAGGGCGAGGAAATACTAGCGTCATCACTTAGGCTCCTCGCCTACTCTCTCATCTTAACTGAACAAGCATCTAGGAGCATAGTTTCAGCCAAGCTCATGATCTACTCTATACTATTGTGGCTCAGCCAAGTAATTGAGAATAAACTCCAATAGAGGACTACATATCCTCATCCACCTTATAACGCCGATAAGAACATTGTCATGCGCCTGCACTTCATACTTGCTACGTCCAGCCACTCTCATACTTCTTCATCTCTTCTTCCTACAATATCTCACGCAGTTGGTATTGCATAGTGCCCACCCAGCACGATGAACCATAATACCATAGCTGCTCTCACGCCTAGATTTCCTGAATCCTCAACTTATATATGCACCTATTACAATATAAATAAGATGAAGGTTTTTCTATAGTATGTAAGAGACTCCCCCAGTATCCTCTCTGGCGCCTCCTCACTCCTCTACTCACCTCTTTGCCTTGACCACAGTGTGAGCTTCTTACATCTAATCCGTACTATCCATAGAGACACCTCTATCACTGCAACATGCCTCTTCTCTTCCATTATTCACTATATAATCCCATGACAATTTCGACTCAGTCTATCAACTTTAGTACTCTCTCCACCATTGTCATTCTCATATTAATTAACATTTATCTGTTAGCATTTGCAAGACATCCTGCTGAGTACAGTGCATACCCAAGTGACTGCAGTGTGTAAGTATTCAGTCTGTGAATCTTTTCTCGGCTGTCGTTGTCACGCTTCGCTCTATACAGTGGCTCTGTAGCGTCCGTGCGATGGGCCTTCATCATATCTATACAATCCACGGTGCCCCTCTCTTCCATCGTGCTCATGTCTGCCCATCATCGCTCGCTCCTCATGCTGTCATCATGACGTCTCTCACCATGGTGCCCGCTCGTCATCTATACATCTATCATGGTGCTCATGGCTTCACTCATAGTGCTCCTGACTCACCAGTGTTCTGACATACTGTTCATGCTGTCATCATCGTTGCTCAGCTGCGACTTATCTTATAATCTTCTATCAGGAGAATCCCGCGACTCCTCGTATACGATAGGCTACTCTCAATCATATGCCCACTACGCCCAGTAATACGGAAACTGCTAAGTAGAACATACATATGGCTCGCGCTCCGCATCTATCTCTTCCCTCCTCCTTCACATACCGTCTCTATCATGTACTCTCTACGTAGCCCTCCGATGCTAGTGATGGTATCTCTCCGTATATCCAGCCCGACAATAGACTCCTCCTCCTTCTGTCACTCCTCAGCTCTATACTTGGCTGCTCTCGTCTCTCCTCCCTTCCTCTCCGTCTCAATGTCTATCGCGTGAGTGCGTTTCCAGAAGAGATATATTCTCTACCTCTCTTCGTGCGCGTTCTATAGAGTCGCTGCGATGATCTAATCTGCGTATGCTCATAGCTCTCTCTCTCTCATATCTCTCTTTTCTCGACTCGATCACTGTACTCTACCTCTCTATCTATATCCAACGTGCTCAAGAACTCTTTCGTGTGCTTCCCCTTCTGTGATACTGATCGTGCTCATGCGCTGTCAGTGCAATCGTTGCTCGATGGCTGTCTATCATTGGTCACTCCAGTTCGCACATACACATCTCTCAGTGATGTCTCCGTTCTCTGCTTACGTGATTTTCTCGTCCTATATCCATCCGCAATGCAACCACTCCAATTAGGGAGGCAGGTTCTACACCTGTCTTTCCTTACCTCATCTCTCCTCCTCGCACCGTAGTGCACTCCTCATATACGCTAATCTCGAGTCTCCCCTCACATACGACTCATGCCCAGCGCTTAGCGGTCTATGTATCGACTCTTTCTCTTGGCGTATCAGTCTATATAATATAGCGCTTATCATAACACTTCTCCTCTTCTATCAAGCGAATAGACTTCCTTCATCCACGTCTCTCACAGTCCTCCCCTCCACCACTCCAGAACAAGCTAATATCAATAAAACTACCTAGTATATATGCGGAACCAACCTCACCTCTATGTGTCAAGCTTGAAGTTTATCCAACACCTCTTCTCTCCTCAATATATTCAGATATACTATTCACTATCATCATACTCTCCTTTCAAGACTTCTAATGCCCATTCTCTCTTTTTCTACATATATAACATACAACACATCCAGTGTGCCTCCCTCTATGTGCAGCTTATCCATCAAACTTTTATCCCTTCTCTCGCCCGCCGTCCCCTTCTTCCCCATCCCTCACCATCACCCTTCTCTGACTTCCATCCTCTCTCTTTCCTTACCTCTTAATTCGAAGCAAGGGCTCCTTTGTGCCTCCCTTAGCAGCTCGGAGAGGGCAAGCCATGCCTCCTGGGCACAGAGAAGCCGTAAGTTGCCCCCATACACAACCACGAGAACAGTTGTTGCAATGACAGTTCTGTGATGCAATAAACATAGCTGGTTATTTTAGCGGTAATGATGTCATATGATGATAATGATGATTGCTCATGGGAGCAATAAAAAATAGTCATTATTACCAGATGGTCTGAAATAGTGAAGTCCGTAGTAACACAGTAATGGACTCTAATATGTGTAACACATGATATCATAGCAAGAATATTAGAGCATTAATAAAAACATATACACGTAATAATGACATACTACACACATACCACACTACATATTATGTATATATATACATTTGTATACATGTATACACAAAATATATATATATATATTATATATTATATATATATATATGAATTAACATAAATATATATAGTATATGATATATATATATATATGTATATATATCATGCATATATTGTAGAGTCACTGTTCAATTATGCTTATACCTGTGACTCGTACTGTTGTTATGATGTATTAAGTCTCATAAAGTATATGATACTGATTAACAGCCTAATGACTTGAATGTAATGACGAATATAGATCAGTGAAAAGAAATCACTTGAAGCAAAATTACTCTTACGTTATTTGGAGGATAAAATGCACACATGTACAGTATTATACATGCACATGTGAAAATACATGTGCAGTATCCATATATACGTATGTACAACTGCTTTGTGCGTGTGCATTTACATATACACTAACAACAACCAAGCAAACACACGCAGACACACACACACACACACACACACACACAAATATATATATATATATATATATATATATATATATATTATATATATATATTGTTATAAAATCAGTCTTATAACTGGAAAAAAAATCAACTGTCAGGACTCCCCGCATTCTAGACCAAGTATCTCTGAGTGCCATTTAAACGCTCTTTGTCTAAATCTACATCAGTATTGCATCCAAACTTTAATCATATTAAAATAACTTCCCGCAAATTCATGTCTATCTCATATAAATTACCTGAATACTAGAGATCGACATAAATACATTAGTTTTCACACGTGGGTTTGAGGTTTACTTTAACACTGATATACTAAATTCACCCAAGTTTTGAATCGCAAACTTTTAATTCTAGGATCTCTTGAAACTTACTTCATGCTGGCGATCCAACTTCGGAAGAATGAGCGGGAGAGGGAGACAGTGCGACTTTTATAAGACCTCAGATGCTTTTATAACACCTCATGTGCTTTTATAACACCTCATGGGCGTGGTTTTCTGAATCATTTTATTCTTATTTTCTGACAAACGGTTTTGCAATATCGCTCGCAAGTTTTATGCACGTACACATGAACGTATATGAATAAATGGGAATGTGTGTGTATTCATTTTTATTTTACATATATGTGTGTAAATATACATATGTATATTCATTTATTTATGCAAACATATTTATATATGTATATATACATATATACATATGTATTTACATATATATATGCTTGTGTGTATGTGTGTGTGTTATATATAGGGAGAGAGATAGAAGGATAGGGAGGTAGATAGATATTTATATATGTTTATATATACATATATATATATATATCATATATATATATATTATATTATTAAGCTATATATATATATTTGATTAAATGTTTATAATATAAATGTGTACATATATGTATGTACATACATATAAATATAATCATTATATGTATATATAATAATAATTATGTATATATACACACATAAATGTACAAATCAGTATAAGCATTATACTTATATTTTTCATATACATTAATTCATATATCTATATATTGTTTAATTATTTATTTATTTATTTTAANCCATAATAGAGTGATATATGGGTCTTTCACCGGGTTTATGAAGTGTTGATCGCCATACTTAAGCTGCCGATGTGATTTTCTCTCACAGGGGATCATCATACGGGGGTTAGATTCCCAATCAGCTGTTCACCGTGCGTCGCTACCCCGCGCTCATGCCCTTCCTCCTTCACGTGGCGGCGCTCGTCCCGTCGATCGTTCTGGGCTGACGAGGCTTCACTCGACAGCAAGGCTTGGATTCTGCGACGGAAGTTATCATACCTACGCTCGGCACACCTCGTGTATAGTATATATATATACATATGTGTGTGTGTTTTAAGTGTATGTATGTACACCACACACACACAGACGCACACACACACACACACACACACACAGACACACACACACACACCACACACATATTATGTATATATATTATATAATAATATATATATATATATATATATATGTATATACATAAATATACAAATATATATATATATATATATATAAATATATACATAATATATTATATATATACATATATATACATATACATATATATCCCAATTATCCTTATTTTCTTCACCATGAATCCCCATTATCTTTATCTTATATCCATCATAGTACTAGCATTATCATCAACATCACTATCGTCACTAGCGCGTTCCCCTTTACACAAAATCCCCAAATTTACCTCGCCAGTCTTTCGCTTTTACCGCGGGTCTCCGGAGGACCTGCGGGCGACAAAGGACCCGAGCTAAGGCAGATTGCTTGCTCTCCCCCCCCCCCACCCCTTCGCCTTCCTCCCCCTTCCCCCCCCCCCCAACTCCCTGCAAGCAAGCAAGCAAAGGGCTTAATCAAAGGTGTCGTTATGGCGGGGTTATTAGGAAATTTCCCCAAAGAAAGGCACATGCATGGAACCCTTCTTTTCCTTCGTTTTTTCCCCCCGCGACGGCGAAGAAAGCGAGGTGGCAGCGAGGTGGCCGGAGTCTAATTAAACGGAGATGATGACGTTCTGATTACCGAAGCCTCATCAGCCTCATCAGCCTCATCATCACGGGAGGTTTGACAGGCTTATTGGAATTTTGGTCGCCAGACGGTGCGGCCGCCGGGGACCTTCGCCATAGGGCTGGTGTTATCCCTGCGGTTATTAGCATTAGCGTCATAACTTTTATGATTAATATTGAAATTTTTGTTGGTGTTGCTGCAAGCATTATCATTATTATCATTGATGTTATCGTTGTTATAAGCATCAACGTAGGTATTATTATTATATCTATCACTGTTATATCTATTATCGTTATCACCATCATTATTATTATGACTTTCATTAAAAACTATAATATTTTATAATTATTATATCAATTTATATCATTATCTTTACTACTACTTTATTAATGTTTTAATTATATTTTCCATGATTTATCATATATCATCATTTTGATATAATCATCATTATTAATTTGATCTTCATATTTATCATCATTATTATTATTGTTATTGTTATTGATAAAATGCGTTATAATCATTATTGTTATAATATCATCATTACCAATGTTATTATTATCATCATTATTATATTACGCTTATTATCAATATTATCATCATTATTATTATCATTTCACCATCAAATAACAGCAACATAATTACCTTGTCGGCATATCATTTCCTCTTGGCTTGTTTGGTCGTTAGCAGGATAAGTCAAAAAGTTTGTAAAATTTTTTAATGAAATTTTTACCAGGTGTTTGTCTTAGCCTGACTTAGATGCCAATGCATTTTGTTGGTGATCCGGATCCAGGAATTTTAAAAATATTTGCATCAGTTACCCCTACGCCTTGGCAATAGGGATAACTATTATCATTACGTTTACGGACGTCACCAGTGTACTTCGGGAAAAAGTGATTTTAATGTAGTTCTTCAAGTGTGAATATTTCTACTGCATCAATGACCCTATTGCATTGGCGGAGGTATGCGCTCTCTGAGTGCTTCTAGCTATCATTGTTATCATTACCACTCTTATTATCATTATCATCATACTTATTGCTTTCTTCTAATTTCTATTCGTCATTAACATTACAATTACTGTTATTATAATCACATTTGTTATCATTGCTACTGTTTTATTACCATTATTATTATTATTGTTATTGTTAGTTTCATCATCACTATTATAGTTGTTATCATCATTATCATTACTATTATGAACAATATTTTCATTATTATCGTAATATTATTATCATTATTATTAATAACATCATCATAATTATCATTATCGGCCGTATCATTATTATTACCACAGCAATTACAAACCCTACGTAGTGGTTCACTGATAATTTTTTTTTCTTTAAGAAATTCAATATCATTGTTTTGATTGTCTATATTTTTGTGTAATTTAATCGTCTTTACATTTCCTTGTCGTAATATGCAATAAGAAACTGAATTTTGTTCAGCCTACCTGTTTATCACCTTATATGCTCCCCTGTTTAGTTTCTATTTAAATTCCCTGTCTATCAGTCTGTCTGTCTGCCAACGTCATCGTAACTCCAGTCTTTCTCCCTCTCCCTCTCCCTCTCCCTCTCCCTCTCCCTCATCCCTCCATCTCGCTCTAACCTTTGTTTATCATGTATGTATTGCATGTGTTTTTTTTTTTCTATATTGTAACACACTTACCTGCTCTTTCTTTGTCTACGTCACCTGCCTGCTTGCCCCTCTCTCTCTCTCTCTCTCTTCTCTCTCTCTCTCTCCTCCTCTCTCTCTCTCTCTCTCTCTCTCTCTCTCTCTCTTCTCTCTCTCTCGCTCTCGCTCTCGCTCTTCTCGCTCTCGCTCTCGCTTCGCTCCCCTCTCGTCTCGCTCTCGCTCTCGCTCCGCTCTCGCTCTCGCTCTGCTCTCCGCCTCTTCTCTTCTCTCTCTTCCCTCCCATTCCTCCCTTTCCCTAATCTTTGTTTATCCATCAATTGTTGTCATGTGCATTTTCCTATATTGTAAACACACCTGTCTTCTTTTCTACTCACCTGCGCTTGCCTCTCTCGTTCCTTCTCTCTTTCTCGTCTCGCTCTTGCTCTCGCCTCTCGCTCTCGTCTGCTCTCCGTCTGCTCTCTCCTCTCTTCTCTCTTCCCCCTCCTCCTCTTTCCCTAATCTTGTTCCATGCATGTATGTTTCATGTGCATTTTCTAATTGTAACACTACCTGCTCTTTCTTTGTCTAGCACTGCCTGCTGCCTCCTCTTCCTTCTCGCCTCGCTCTCGCTCTCGCTCTCGCTCTCCCTCTCTCTCCTTCCCTCCCTCCCTCTTTCTCTAACCTTTGTTTATCCATGCATGTGTTGCATGTGCATTTTCTATATTGTAAAACACTTACCTGCTCTCTCTCTTTGTCTACGTCGTCAGTTTTCCTGTTTGTCTACATCGCTAAATTTACGTGTCTGCCTGCCTGCCTCGTTTGTCTACATGTCTGTCCCTAGCTGTTCGTCCGTCTGAAATCCCTTTATTAACCTCTAAACGTCGACCTTTCGGACAACTCACTTTCGTACACTATATCATCACAACGCAATGCGCTTCATGCTGCCATGCACTAAGCGGGTCTCTACAGCAGGCGTCGCATGGGAATACAACTACTTTGTCTACAGCTACAGGTACCTCTTCCTGCAAGAAAACAAAAGAAGAAAATAAGAGGAAACGAAGGAGAACGGTAAAATTATTGATAATGAGGATAATTTTGAAATTAATGAAAAGAAGAAAAATGGCTGCTGGAATGATAATGATAATCATCATCATCAACATGACAATAATAGTAATAATAATAATAATGCTAATAATAATGATAATCATCAATAATGATAAGAATAATGCTAATAATGATAATAATCATCATTATCATCATCATCGTCATTACTGTAATAGCAATGATAATAATAATAACTACTAGTAGTAGTATCATTATTATCATCATTATAACAATAATGATGACAAGGACGATAATATTATCAATAAAATATCATGCAGAAAATGTGAAATAATAAAAATTAAAAGACAAGATAAAGAATGATAATAATACAACTGAAAAAATATATATAAATAAAAACTAAAATCAGTCTCCCTCGACGAGGATCTCCTGTTGGCAGCACTGGCCATTTTTGGCGGCAGTCTGACCACTCTTTTTTCATTTCTTTGTTCATTCATTTAGCTTATTACTGATTCTCTTTCTCTCTGTCTCTCTCTATCCATCTATCTCAATCTCTCTCTCTCTCTCTCTCTCTCTCTCTCCTCTCCTCTCTCTTCTCTCTCTCTCTCTCTCTCTCTCTCTCTCTCTCTCTATCTGTATCTCTCCATCTATCTCTGTCTTCTATC
>NW_020869708.1:556151-561151 GCF_003789085.1 Penaeus vannamei | reverse complement strand
GGGGATGGGAGAAGGGAGGATTAGAAGAGGATGATCGGGGAAGAGAGAGAGTGCAGATGAAGAGGAGAGGGGGAGAGGGGGAAGATGTGAGAGGTCACGTCCAGCGGAGGAGAGGGAGAGAGGGTTGAATTTAATAGGTTCAGCCTTGGTGAACACGAAGAGCGGGGTGACAGGTGGAGGGCTGGGGAGGGAAGCGGAGGGAAGGAGAAGGCGGATGGGAGGCGGGAATCGCAGGCTAATCAGGAACACATCGCCGAGGCTCACCCAAGAATCCTGGGCACTGGACTTAATTCAATCAAGGATCAAAACGTTTCCCTTATGACGTCGTGGCTCTGGGGCAACGACGCGTGGGGAGCGGAGGCCGGGGGAGGAAGAGAGGGGAAGAGAGGGGACGACGGGGGTCGAGGAGAGTCGGTGGAGGGGCGGGGCGTGGAAAATGCATCGCGTCCTCTTATTCCTCCCACTCTAAATGCCCCCTCCCTCCTTGCCCCCTCCCTCCATGCCCCCCTCCCTCTGCCCCCAATAATCCTACCCCCTGCCCACCACCCGCTCCTGCCACGGTACTGCAGCATTGTTTTATTCATAGAAGGTGAAGTGGGGCGGGAGCGGGGAGAGGGCATAGGCGGAGCAGAGTAGGTGAGGGGAAGGGGGAGCTAGAACAATGTCTCTCGTGCAGGAAGTAAATAAAGATTCCAATGTCTCGCGACCTACCAGCTGACAACAACAGGTAGTCCGGCCGAAAGGCGGACGACCCGCGGGAGACCTCGGGGTAGGCCTACGGGAGATGGGGAGGGGCTATCGGGGAGACCAGGGGGTAGGAGGAAACCAGGGAGAGTAGAGGAAGACTGAAGGAAGGGGTAGAGAGAGAACAGGGGGTTGAAAGAGCCAGGGGTTGAGGGAGATCAGAGAGAGTAGGAGACCAGGGGGGGGTAGAGAGAGACCAGGAGTGTAGAGGGAATCTCTGGGAGAGTAGAAGACTGAAGGAGGGGGTAGAGAGAGAACAGGGGGGTTGAGAGAGCCAGGGGGGTTAGGAGAGCCAGGGGGGGTTGAGAGAGCCAGGGGGTTTGAGGGAGATCAGAGAGAGTAGGAGACCATCGGGGGGGGGGGAGGTAGAGAGAGACCAGGAGTGTAGAGGGAAATCTGGGAGAGTAGAATAAGACTGAAGGAGGGGTAGAGAGAGAACAGGGGGGTTGAGAGAGCCAGGGGGGGGGTAGGAGAGCCAGGGGGTTGAGAGAGCCAGGGAAGTTGAAGGAGATCAGGGAGGGTAGGAGACCAGGAGGGGGGGGGTAGAGAGAGACCAGGAGTGCAGAGGAAAATCAGGGAGAGTAGAAGACTGGGAGTTTCAGGTGACCAGAGAGGGTAGAGAGAGACCAGGGGGTTTGGAAGAGGCCAGAATTGCGGAAACGAGGGAGGATAGAAGACCAGGGGGGGGAGGGAGAATAGAAGGAGACCAAGGAGCGTAGAGACCATGGGGGGGGGGGGGAGAGAGGAGACCAGGGAGGGTAGAGGACCAGGGGGGCAAGGAGGGTAGAAGAACAGGGGGGGGGCAGGAGGCCAGGGGAGGGGGGCAGGGAGAGTAGAAGGAGACCAGGGGGATAGAAGAGACCAGGGGTGGAGGGAGAGGAAGGCAGGGAGGGGGGGGGGGCAAGAAGAGGACGGGGCGATGAAGGCTTGTCTGTGACTTGGTAACGATGAAGGGGCGTGACAGACAGCTTGACATCGAAGGAGAAGGGGCAGGGTAGATAAGGAAGGAGGAAGGGGAGAAATCACGAATGAAAGGGAGCAACGAGAGTAAGGAAGGGGAGATAAGGGAAGGTAACGAATATGAGGTTCACAAAAGTAGAGGAAACTGTGAGAGGCAGAAGGGAGGGTGACAGAAGGAAGAGGCGAGAGAGGAACGCGACAGATATATAAAAGAAACATAGGAAAGGGAAGAGAAAGAGGATGACGGGAAAGAAGAAGAGGGAGCGAGGGAAACAGGAACGGAAGGAAGGGTGAGAAAGAGAGAGAATACATAGATAGAGAGAGAGAGAGAGAGAGAGAGAGAGAGAGAGAGAGAGAGAGAGAAGAGAGAGAGAGAGAGAGAGGAGAGAGAGAGAGAGAGAGAGCGAGAGAGAGAGAGAGAAGGGGAAGCAATATGCAGACACACACAACCAGAGAAAGAGACACAGGCAGACAAAGATATATGAACACAGAGACAGACGGATAAAAGGAACCACCGAACAAATAACAGAGAACGAAGGGGTAAAATAAAGAGATCACAGACGAGCTAACTTTCATCGTATTCAAAATAAAAAACGACAAGAAAAAAAAAACATCTGTTCACGAAAGAGCCCCCTTGAAAAAAATAATAATAAAAAAGAGGTAGCTTCTTCGTGCAAGAACAAATCAACAGGAAAGATACGAGGGAAATGGGAAAGTTAACAAGCCAGGCATGAAAGTGTGTAATCTCCAGAAACCTGCTGTAGATGGTACGGGAAGAAGGGACGAGAGGCAACGGAAGAGGAAAAGAGAAGAGAGGAAGGGGAGAGAGAGAGAGCGAGAGCGAGCGAGCGAGCGGAGAGAGAAAGAGAGAGATGAGAGAGAGAGAGAGAGAGAGAGAGAGAGAGAGAGAGAGAGAGAGAGAGAGAGAGAGAGAGAGAAAAGGGAGTAATAGAAGGGATGAAGGCGAATGGAGGAAGGAGATGAAAAGGAAGGGAGTGAAGGAGGAAGGAGAGAGAGAGCGAGGAAGATACAAGGGAGGAACGCGAAGAAGGGGGCGGAGAATTAAAAAGGGAGGGAAGTAAAGGAGGGGAAGGAGAGAGGAGAGGGATAGAAGGGAAAGAAGGCGAGGGGGAAATTAAAAAAGGGAAGGCGAGTAAATACTCAAGGAAGATGGAGAGGGATAGAAGGAAGAAGAGAAGGAGTAAGGGGGAGGGAGTGAAGGGTGGAATGAAGAGGGAGAAGGATGAAGAAGGAGAAGGGGGAGGTGAAGGAAAAGAAGAGTAGGTAAGAGAGAAGAGAGAGATGAAGAAAGGCGAAGGGTTAAGGAGATGAAAGGGGAGGGCGAAGGGAAAGGAGAAGTGGGAGGGAGATGGAAGAGAAAAAGTGAAGGAGTAAAAAGAGCAGACAGAGGAGATGGGTGGACGAGGCGAAGGGAGAAGGAGGACAAGGGAGAAAACGATAGAAAGTAAGAAGAGGAAGAAACATAAGAAGTAAGAAAGAAGGGGGATGGGACTGAAGAATGGGAGTGAGGAATGAGGAGGGAAATGAGGAGTGAAGGGGGAGGAAGTGGAAGGGGTAGGGAGGAGAAGGAGAAGGAAGAAAAAATGGAAAGAGGGAGGAGATGAACGGAGGAGAGGAGATTGAAGGAAGAGGAAATGAGTAATGGAGAGGGGAAGGAAATAGGGGAAAAGAGAAAGGGAGGGGAGGAAGAGGAGGACTAATAAAGAAGAGGAAAGAGAACGAGAAGGCGAATAAGGAAGAGAAGAGAAAGGTGGAAGGGACGAGAAGGGGAGAAGAACAGAAGGCAAAGAAGGAGGAAAAAATGTTTTGAAATGGGGAGATAAGGGAATACGAGATAAAAGTTAGAGAAGGGAGGGTGACAGGAGGAAGGGAAGGGAGAGCGAGGCGACATACACACGAGGGAAGGAGAGAAAGAAGAGAGAGAGGAGAGAGAGAGAGAGAGAGAGAGAGAGAGAGAGAGAGAGAGAGAGAAGAGAGAGAGAGAGATACGAGATTAGAAGAGAGAGAGAGAGAGAGAGAGAGAGAGAGAGAGAGAGAGAAGAGAGAGAGAGAGAAGAGAGAAGAGGAGAGAGAGGAGGAGAGAAGAAAGGAGAGGAGAGAGAGAGAGAGAGAGAGAGAAAGAGAAAATGATGAGAGGAAGAGAGAGAGAGAGAGAAGAGAGAGAGAGAGAGAGAGAGAGGAGAGAGAGAGAGAGAGAGAGAGAAGAGAGAGAGAGAGAGAGAGAAGAGTGAATGATGATGAGAGTTGAGAGGTGAAGTGAGTGAGAGAGAGAGAGGAGAGAAGAGAGAGAGAGAGAGAGAGAGAGAGAGAGCAGAGAGAGAGCAGAGGAGAGAGAGAGAGAGAGAGAGAGAGAGAGAGAGAGAGAGAGAAGAAAAAGAAAGGAATAGAGAGAGAGAAAGAGAGATAGATATAGAATGTATCTGCTATGTATGTATATCTATATTATATTGTTATAATATATATATATTATATTTATTACATTATATCATATAATATATATTTAATATATATATTTATTTATATATTATATATATAGACGAGAAAGAGAGAGATGAGAGAGAGTAGAGAGAGAGAGAGAGAGAGTAAAGAGAGAGATAGGAAGAGGATAAAAGAGAGAGTAGAGAGAGAGAGAGAGGAGAAGAGAGAGAGAGCGGAGAGAGAGAGAGAGAAGAGAACGAAAAGAAAGAGGAGAGAGAGAGAAAGTATAGATATACTGATGTGGTATATATATATATATTATGATATTATATATAATACTATTATATTATATTATATATAATTGAGAGAGAGAGAGAGAGAGAGAGAGAGAGAGAGAGTAGAGAGAAAGGAGAAAGAGAGAAAGAGAGAAAGAGAGAAAGACAGAGAGAGAGAGAGAGAGAGAGAGAGAGAGAGAGGAGAGAGAGAAGAGGAGAGAGAGAGAGAGAGAGACGAGAGAGAGTAGAGAGAAGCGAGCGAGATGAGAGAGAAGAGAGAGAGAGAAGAGAGAGAGAAATAAACAGAGAAGAGAAGAAATAAACAAAACATAAAGATCAGGCCGTTGTATGAACTTCGGCATCCTTATTCACGCTGCATTTGTCAACATCTTTGTCAGATTAACTTTACATATATAATTCTTAAACATCTTCTTGCGAAGACTTTGAAACCTAACAACTTAAACTCACCCCATCTCCTGTCCCTCCCTCCCTCCCTCCCTCCTCCCTCTCTCTCTTCCTCCTCCCTCCCTCCCTCTCTCCTCTCCCTCCTCCCTCCTCCTTCCTTCCTTCGCTTCCTTCCTT
>NW_020869708.1:541972-549472 GCF_003789085.1 Penaeus vannamei | reverse complement strand
TCTCTTTCTTTCTCTCTCTCCCCTGCTCTCCTCTCACTTACTAGCTCAATGTCTAAATATCTATCTGTCTATCTATCTATCCATCCCTCGCTCTGTCTGTTTGACTATCTATTTATCTATCAATTTCTCTATTATTTCTTCTTGTGCGATTTTTCCCACCCTACTGTTCCTTCTCCTCCTCCTCCACCTTCTTCTTCCTCTTCTTTTTCTTCTCCTCGTCCTCGTCCTCCTTCTTCTTCTCCTTCTCCTCCTCCTCCTCCTCCTCCTCCTTCTCCTTCTCTCCTCCTCCTCCTTCCTTCTTCTCTTCCTCCTCCCTCATTCTCCTCCTTCTTTCTTCTTCTCTCCTCACGTTATCTTCTCTTGTCCTTATCACCCCAACCTTTTCTTCTTCTCTCATTACCCCCGAGATCCCGTTCTCTTTCTTCTCTCTCTTCCTATCTCCTTTTCCTTTGTTTATCCCCTTTGTTCGTACAATACACTGGCACCCATCTTCCTTTCTGTCTTATCTTCCGTCTTCTTTTGACCTCTTTATCACCTTCACCTCTCCGCCCCCTCGGTCATAACTTTATTCTTCCTCCTTCTTTCTCCTCTTTCTATGTTTTTTTTATTGGTCATTTTATTTTTGTCATTCTTCTTTTTTGTCTTTTCCTTTCTTTTTCTTCTTCTTTTCTTTTTTCTGATCTTTTGTCTCTTTATCGTTCTTCTTCTTCTATTTTTTTCTTTTTCTTTTCTCTTTCTCCTCCTACTTTGCCGTCTCCTTATCGTTCTCCTTCTCCTTCTTATTCTCCTATTCCTCCTCCTTTTTCATACTCTCCTCCTCCTCCTCCTCCTTCACACCCATCCTTACCACTACCCCCACTCCCACCCCCACTTCCTCTTCCTCCCTCTCCCCCTCTCCCATCCCCCACCTCCACCTCCTTCAGCTCCTCCACTACCACCACCTCCTTCACCTCCTCCACCACACCTCTTCCTTTCCTTCCTTCCTTCCTTCCCTCCTCCCTCCCTCCCTCCCTCCCTCCCTCCCTCCCTCCCTCCTTCTTCTCCTCCTCCCCCACCTCCACCTCCACCACCTCCACCTCCTTCGCCACCTCCTCCTCCTTCCCCCCTCCTCCCTCCCTCCCCCACCTCCACCTCCTCCCCCACCTCCTCCTCCACCTCCTCCCCACCTCCACCCCACCTTCTCTCCTCCTCCCTCCCTCCTCCCGCCTTTTTCTCCTCCTTCACCACCTTCACAAAACCAAGATTTATTCGGATAATGAGTGAGATTTATTCGTCCATTGGTTGAGCACTTGTAAACCGGCCTGAAGAAGCCACGTGATAAGCGGTTTGGGTCGTTCGGTTGTTCAAAGAGGTGTGGTTGAGAGGGAGGAGGTGAGGGAGGAGAGGGAGGGAGGGAGGGAGGGAGGGAGGAGGGAGGGAGGGAGGGAGAGGAGGGAGAGGGAGGGAGGGAGGGAGGGAGGGGGGAGGGAGGGAGGGAGAGGGAGGGAGAGAAAGGAGGGAAGGAGAGAGGAGAGGGAGGAGGAGGGGGGCGCGCAAGGAAGTCAAGAGCGAAAGGCGGGGCGTTGGTTTTAAATGGTGGGGGGGGTAGGAGGGGCAGCGGGAGGGGGAGGTGAAGGGAATCAGGGAACGAGGGGATGGGGAGGAGGGGGGAGGGAGGGGATATGGGAGGATGGAGAGGGGTATGGAGTAGTGGGGAGAAGGGGGAGGGGAGGGGGTATGGGATAGAAGGGGAGGAGGGAGGAGCTAATGGAAGGGAGAGAGGGTAGGATAGATGGGAGGGCTAGGGAAGAAGGTAGGGAGGAATACTGAGAGGGAGCAGGAGGGAAGGGGGAGGGCCAAGAGGGAGTAAGGAAGGACCTAATGGAAGGAAAGGAAGGAAAAAGAAAGGGGGGCTAGGAAGGAAATGAAGGACCAGGATGGAGGGAAGGAAGGAGGGAGATATGCGGAGGAGCTGGGATGGGATAGGGTAGGAGAAAGGGGTTAGGATGGAGGCGGGGGAGTCGTTAATAGAAGGGAGGAGGAGTGAAGGGGGAGAGTTGAGAGGGAAGGGAGGGACAATGGTTGGAAGGAGTAGGAGGGAGTGAAGGAGCTAAGGAAGAGAGGATTGAGTTAGAGAATTGAGTGGGCTAGGAGGAAGGAAGGAGGAGGGCTAGATAAAGGGTAGGACCTAATGGAAACGAGGAGAAAGAGAGGGGGGAAAACAGGAGGGGAGAGAAGGAAATGCGGATGGGAGAAGACACAAATGGAGGGAAGGGAAGGAGAAGGTAGGTGAAAGAGGAACTAATGGAAGAGAAGAGAAGAAGAAGGGAGAGAAGATAGAGGGAAGAGAAGAAGAGGGAGAGAAGAGAGTGGAAGAGAAGAAGAAGGGAGAGAAGAGAGAGAGGAAAATAGAAGACAGTGAGAGGGGCGGAGAGAAAATGATGGAAAGAAGGAAAAGGAGGGAGGAGAGAAGGATGGGACTGGAAAGGAGAGTCAAGGAGAAGGGAGATAAGGAGGAAGGGAGAAGAGAAGAGGTGAATGCTAGATGATCTGAGAAGGGAGAGAGAGAAGGGATGGATGAGGAGGAGGAGCCAATAAAATAGAAGAAAATGAGAAAAAAAACGAGAAGAGAGATAAAGAAAGAACTATAGCCAAGAGAGCAGACAAACCAAGAGACGAAGAAAGGGAAAGGAAAAGACGAACGGTGGAGGAGGTGGGGGGAGGGCCAAGTTGGGGCGGGGCTTAGGGGCTTGTAATTCGTGTGTGGCCATTACGAACGACAATGCAACGATCATATTTCTGCTTCACGTTCGTCTGGCCCATGGACGCTGAAATTCGAGAGGCTACTCTGTCTTGGCCTCCGCTGCCTGTGGTTATGCATATGGAGACCCGCTTACATTTGTCTTAACACTTACTCTTTCTTTCTGTCTGTCTTTCATTGTCTGTCTGTCTGTCTGTCTCTGTTTGTTTGTCTGTCTATCTGTTCCTTCTATCTCTGTCTTTCTGTCTTTCTCTCTCTCTCTTCTCTCTCTCTCTCTCTCTCTCTCTCTCTCTCTCTCTCTCTCTCTCTCTCTCTCTCTCTCTCTCTCTCTCTCTCTCTCTCTCTCAAGAAACTTGTCAAAGTAGAAAGAAAAAAAATGTCTCTGTATGTGCGTGTCTGTGCATGTCTGTCTGTCTTTCTCTCTCTTTTTTTTTATCTTCCTCTCCCTTCTTTTCTCCCGTTTTACCTTCCTTCTTTATATGTCTCTCCTTTTGTCTGTTTTCTATTTTCGATTTCATTTCTCTCTCTCCAGCCTTCCATTTTCTTTCAACTTTTGTGTCTCTCTCCGTTTGCATTTTCGTCTCCCTTTCTGATTTTTCTTCGCCTTTCCCTAATCGTCTTCTCTATCATCTCTCCTTCGCCTTCTTTTCTTCCCATCTTCCCTCCTTCTTTTCGTTTCTTTCCTATTTCCTTTTTTCCTTTTTATTTCTTCTCAACTTACCTTCTCTCTTCCTCTCCCCACCTTCTCTCTTTCCTTTATTTCTTTCGTCTCTTTCTTCCCCTTCCCTTTCCCCTCCCTATCTCCTTCCTTCTCGTTCCCTCTCTCTCCTTCTTCCAACCCTATACCTCTTCCTCATCTCTCCCTATTCTTTTCTTTTCCTCTCTCCTTCTTCCTCTTCTCTCCTTCCCTATCTTCCTTCTTCCGTCCGTCTGGCCTTTCCACTTTACCTTCTCCCTCTTCTCTCCTTCTCCTTCCCTTCATTTCTTATCCTATTGCTCCTTGCTTCCCTTCCTTCTCTCTCAGTCCTTACCTCCTTTTCTCTCTCCCTTCCTCTCTCCTCTCCCCTATCCTCCCTTCCCTCCTTCTATTCTCCCCCCTTCCATTCTTCCTTCCCATCCTTCTACCTTCCTTCCCTCCCTCCTTCTCCCTCCTTCCCATCCTTTCCTCCCTCCCTCCTTCTCCCTCCTTCTTCCCATCCTTTCCTCCCTCCTCCTTCTCCCCCCCTACTTCCCCATCAACCATGATCCATACAGATTATTTACCATATTTCAAGACCGCGACAACGGCTCATTTCGCGACCCGGAATTAATGAAGACGCGTCACTCAACTCCGGTTCTCTATTACGTAACCCGGTGTTAAAGGGAGCATCGCGTTGCCTCCGGGTTGCGAAATGGCGAGTCGCTCGGAAATAATATATTTTTATGTGGATTCTCATCGGTTCACTTTTCATGGGGAAGATGTGTTATTATGTGTGTTATGTTGAGAGAAAGAGGGAATGGGAGAGGGAGTAGAGTGGAATTAGGGAAGGGGGAGAGAGAGAGTGAAGGAAGACGGAGAGAAGGGTGAATAGAGATGAAGAAAAAGACAATGAAGGGAGAGGGGAGAGGGAAAGAGAGAAGAGAAACAGAGAATAGAAATAAGGCGAGAAGGAGAAAGAGAAAGTGAAGATAGAGCAAAGAAAATAAAGAGAATAGAATAGAAGGATAGAAGACAAGGAGGTGAAACTGGAAGGAATGAGAAAATGAGAAATAGAGAGTGGAGGATTGAAAGCAGAGGGAGATAAAGCGAATAAAAGGAGACAGAAGACTAGAAGACACAGTAATGGAGATGGATGAGAGAATGGAGGGAGAAGGAGCTAGAGGAGAGAAGAAGGGAAGAGGCGGACAGCAAATAGGAAGAAGAGATAGAAGAGAGAAGAGGTATACACAAAGATTGGGAATAAGGGAGAGAGAGGAGAAGAAAAGAGCAAGAGAAAAGAAGAAGATAGCAATGGGGGAAGAGAGAGAAAAGAGGTATAAAGGAAGATTGGGAAGAAGGGAGAGAGGGAAAGAGAGCACGAGAATATGTATATATTTACGTTTTCAAAACAGGTGAACCAAATGAAATAAGCTTAAATAACCAACCACACTCCGTCATATAAACATTCCTTTTATATATATATATATATTATATATATATATATATATATATATATATATATATATATATATATATATATATATATATATATAAACGTCCTTTGTAAGTAAGGACCATTTTCCATAAAGGCAAAGTCAACATGTGTTTTCCTAGAGAACACCGGCTACTAGGGAGGGGGGAGGGGGGGAGGGGAGGGGGATGGGTCGACCGCGACTAGGCTATCTCTGAGATGAACATTTTTTTATGCAACTATTAGTTAATTGCAGTCATCTAATATGGTTGTTAACTATTAGCTACAAATCGTTCATTTTGGAAAGGTAAGATTTTTTTTTATTGTTTTTTTTTTTTTTCTCTCTCTCTCTCTCTCTCTCTGGCAAAATTAGTTATTCAACTATTCATATTTTGCTTTTAATTCTCTCTCTTTTTTTCCTTTTCTCTGTTCTCTTTCTCTCTTTCTCCCTCTCTCTCTCTCTCTCTCTCTCTCTCTCTCTCTCTCTCTCTCTCTCTCTCTCTCTCTCTCTCTCTCTCTCTCTCTCTCTCTCTCTCTCCTCCTCTCTCTCTCTCTCCCTCCCTCTCTCCTCTCCTTCCTCACCCCCCCCCCTCTCTCTTCTTTCTGCTCTTTCTCCATCTCCTCATTCTCCATCGTGACCTTCGGCAAGAGCCTTCTCCTTCTTCCTTTGTTTTGGTACATGTTCTTTGTTTTTGAGAAAGCGTCTAAGGTTCCCGTAGTAACAGATTGCTTGTTTGGTTGTTTGCTTGGTTCTTAAGTTGTTTGCTTGTTTGCTTGTTTGGCTGTTTAGTTCTTTCGTTGTTTGGTTCCTCGGTTGTTTATTGGTTGTTTGCTTGGCTGCTTGGTTCTGCTGTTGTTTGCTTGTTTGGCTGTTTGGTTCTTCCGTTGTTTGGTTCCTCGGTTGATTGATTGATTGTTTGGTTCTTTGGTTGTTTGCTTGGTTATGTGACTCTGTCGTTGTTTGTTTGCTTGGTTTCTTCTTTAGTTTCTTGGATCTTTATTTGTTTTCATTTGCGTCTGTCAGATTTTCTCAGTTGCAAAATTTAGAATTATAATCGCCTCTTAATATCCTGTTATTCTACTACATCGACACAAAGTATGTATGATTTTGTTCGAATAGCAAAACAAAAAAAAGAAAAAAAGAAAGAGAGAGAGAGAGAGAGAGAGAGAGAGAGAGAGAGAGAGAGAGAGAGAGAGAGAGAGAGAGAGAGAGAGAGGATAATCTTGTAAACGAGACATGAAAATAGATATTCAGAGATTTAATAATTTCATTCAAATCATTGTTATAATAGAATTCTGAATATAGATGCTTACTCTTTCATTAAGCTTAGTCGTAGTTATTATTTTTTTTTATTCCGTTGACCTATATCGACTGTGACCTCTGAACTTTTCCTCGTCTATTAAGAGCTATAGATACGCATCAATGATAATCTCACTTGAAATGATAAGCTCTTTTGATAGTATATAACATTAAGTATATCATGTAATGTGACGTTCGATTATATGATCTTTAGAAATTGAAATATGATAATGTTATGGTGATAATAATGATGATAATATGCATGATCATAGTAATATGAATGATATTAGTGACAACACAGTAATTATAGTAGTAGTCGAAGTAGTAATGATGATGATGATCACAGTAATAGAATAATAGTAGTAATAACAGAATTATAGTAGTAGTCGAAGTAGTAATGATGATGATGATAATGATGATAATATGCCTGATGATTATAGTAATATGAATAATATTCGTAACACAATAATCATAGTAGTAGTCGTAGTAGTAATGATTATAATGATAATAATGATTATAAGAATAGTAATGATATTCATAATGATAATGAAAAGGAGAACATTTAGAACAGTACAGAAGATGGTGTAAGGAGAACAAGTTGCGGGTCGTGGACAAAGTCAGGGGTGTTCTTTATACGAGGTCATTTATTAACAGGTTCTTTCTGTTCTTCTTGCTCTTGTTCATATCTTTATCGTTTTTGCACGTGTTCTTATTTTTGTTGTTCTTGTTCTTATTTTTGTTCATGTTCTTGTTATTCTTTTGTTCTTCTTGTTCTCTTTGTAGTTCCTGTTCTCACCCTCCTCGACTAGTATCACAATAGATAGGCAGAAAGATAGATGGATGGCGAGGGAGATAGATGGATAGATGGATGGGTGGAATGTATAGAAACAGGTAGGTAGAGATGTATACTGACGTACATGGAAATAAGTATTTATATATATATATATATATATATATATATATATATATATATATATTATATTGCAGGTAGTATACATATTCATATATAATATATATATGAATGTACATATATGTATATATATTTATATATATATATATATAATATATATATATATATGTATATATATAAACTGTGGTGTGTGTGTGTGTGTGTGTGGTGTGTGTGTGTGTGTGATATATATATATATATATATATATATATATATATATTATATATGTATATATATGTATATGTATGTATATGTATATTATATGTACATATGTGTGTGTGTGTACATACATTATATATATATATATATATATATATATATATATATATATATATATATATATATATATATATATATGTA
>NW_020869708.1:531972-536972 GCF_003789085.1 Penaeus vannamei | reverse complement strand
TTTTCAATCACGTGTTATTCCCGTCTGCGATCGAAAAAATCAATCAATAGAACCGTTTTCTCATTCATAACATTATTGGAGAGTGTGAGAGTACATCCAGGTTCTCAGAGGAACACCACCACGTATAGCATTAGAGGAGGAGGGGAAAGAGGGAGGGGAAGAAGGGAGGAGGGAGGAGGGAGGGAGAGAGAGGGAAGAGGAATGGAGATAGGAACGGAAACTGGAGATAGAGAATGAGGAGGGAAAGAAGGGAGGGAGAGAGGGAAGGAGGGGAGAGAGAGTGAGGGAGGGAATGAGGAATGGAAGGTGGGAGGGAAGGAGGGGAGAGAGAATGAGGAAGGGAATGAGGAATGAAAGGTGGGAGGGAAGGAGGAGAGTGATGGAGAGGGAGGGAGGGAAGGAGGGGAGAGAGAATGAGGGAGGAAGGAGGAATGGAGAGAAGAGGGGAGAGAGAATGAGTGAAGGAAGGAGGATGTCGAGGAGATGGAGGATAGAAGGGATAGGGGTAGGAATGAGGAGAAAGGGAGGAAGGGTAGAAAGAAAACGAGGAGGAAAGGAGATAGGAAGGGGGAAGATGTAAAGACGAGAAAATGAGATAGGAAGGAGGAGGATGGAACAAAGGAAGGCGAAGAATGGAAAGGGAAAGAAAGATAAGAAGAAAGATTAGAAAGGAAGGAAAGAAAGTGGAAAGGAGAAGAGACGCGTAAGAGAAGTAGGAAGGATGGACGGAAGGAAAAAAACAGTGAGGACGAAGATGATGATAATAATAAAGAAATAGAAAGGGAAAAAGAATCGAAGATAGGGCCACTCTGCAACCCTAACACCCTAACACACGAAACCACTAGCCAACAACACCTTAACACTTATAACACTTAATGGATCACTTGTAACACTTAACGGATCACTTGTAACACTTAATGGATCATTCCGCGCAGGAAGGAGTGCCTAAGGACCCCCCCCCCCCCCTTCCGCCCCCACCCCTCCCCGTTTTTAGAATGGAGGTTAACGGAACTCTCGCCTTTTTAGAAAGTGACGAACTATCCTTTCTTACCCCTTCCCCCTAATTCCCTTCCCTTCATCCTTCTCCCTAATTCCTCTTCCCCTCCCCCCCCCCCTTCCCCTAACTCCTCCTTCCCCCAGTTCCTCTCCCTCTTCCCTCTCCCGCTAATTCCCTTCCCCCTCCCCCTTTTCTTTTCCCCTAATTCCCGCTCCCCCTTTCCCCTTCCTTCTAAATCCCCTCCCCACTCCCCTCCCCTATTCCTCCTCCCCCCAAATTCCCCTCTCCTTCCGACTCTCCCCTAAAACCCCTCCCTCCCCCTCCCCTCCCCCTTCTCCTCCCCCCCTCACGTAGAACAGTAATTTACCTTCCAAATAGGCAATCAGCTGACCAAGCACAGCGCAGGGGGGGGGGGGCTACCATGCACGAGGGACCCTGCGTGTAATTGGCTGCGAATTAATGATTGTGGCGCCTCTTACAAGTCAGTAGTTCTTATTTATTTATTTATCTATTTTTTATTCTCTTATCTATTTACATGTCTATTTACATTTTGATTTGTCCCTTTACTTATTTATGTGAGTCCTTTAGAAGTAAGGTATTTTTTTATTCTCTTTCTATTTATCTGTTTATCTGTCTATTTACATTTTTATTTGTCTGTTTACGTACTTATTTGCTTGAGCCTCTTACAAGTCAGGCATTCTTTTATCAATTTATCTATTCATATGTCTATCTACATCTTTATTTGTCTATTTACTTACATATTTCTTAGAGCCTCTTAGGTCGGATATTTTTTTTCTCTATTATCTATTTATCTATTCATCTGTCTGCATTTTTATTTGTCTATTTACTTATTTATCTATTTGAGCCTCTTACAAGTCAGGTAGTTTTTTTATTCATTTATATATTTATCTGTCTATTTATTATTTTATTGTCTATATCTTATTTGTCTATTTATTTTTTTATTTGTTCGTTTATCTATTCGTGCTGTTATCTATTTAATTCATTTATTCCTAGGTCAGATATTTTTCTTTATGTATTATGTATTATCACCCATCCCCCTCCTCCCTTCCCCACCAACCCCCCTCCCTCCCCTTCCTCCCCTCCCCCTCGCCCCTCTGGAAACGAACAGAGCGGCCCTATCCATATAAGGACGACAACCTGCCGACACGGACCGCCAGAACGCGTTCCTCGGTGACACACAAAATGACAGCTGTTTGTAAACGCTTTGATCCTATCTCGTTGGAGGATCTAATTGTTTTATTGGAGATCCTCGTCGAAATATTTATTCGTGTATGAAAAAAAAAGTTATGTGAAATGTATGGTAAAATCGATGAAAATTGATTGATACCAATAATGAATAAACAAAAGCGAAGGATATAGATACAATAAAAATAGAATAAAGAGATAGGTAAATAAATCAACCAATGAATAAAGAATGAATAGACAGATAAAAAAAAAAAAAAAAAATAGAAAGAGAGAGAAAAAAAAAAACAGCGGACACCATATGACATCAGTTAGACTTTTGAATTTGTAAGTGACTTAAATGGGATTTTTTTTCTTCCTATATTTGGCTCGGTGGGTTGACTGAATGACTTAATGTGTTTGTACGTGACTTTTCATGTTTTAGTTCGAATGGTTATGGTGTTATGACTTCTCGATATGTATATTTTTGATGTAGAATATTTTTTCTTTTTTTTTTTTGTAAGAGAGAGAGAAGGGGGAAAGGAAGGGAGGGAGGAGAGAGAGAGAGAGAGAGAGAGAGAGAGAGAGAGAGAGAGAGAGAGAGAGAGAGAGAGAGAGAGAGGAGAGAGAGAGAGAGAGAGAGAGAGAAAGAGAAAAAGATAAATAGAGCAAGAGAGAATAAACAGGAGACAGAGACAGACAGACAGAAACAGAGACAGAGAGACAGAGAGAAAAAGAAAAGAAGTGAAAAAAATGATCGATAAAGAGAAAGAACATTAGAGCTAATCCAAATCTAGATCTCGAAAAAAAAACTACACATATAACCAAAGAGAAAACCCGAGAGAAAGAGACACCCGTCCCCCCCAAAAAAAACAAAAACAAAAAAAAACCAAAACTTCCACCAAATCTTCCACAAAACGCCACCATCGCCTCCTTTTAAAGATAATCAAACGCGCCAACACGCCCGATAAGCCGCCCACGCCCCACGCCCACGCCCAAATAAAAGCCCAACGTAAGCGCGGGTGTGCTCCGGCAGGGGGAGAACCCGCCGCCATGTTGGATTCGATCAGAACAAATAAACATCAAACACGACAGGGGGAGATGGCGCCCGCCCCAGCCTCGGCCCTTGCGCTGATGAAGATGTGAAGGGAGAGAGATTTTTTTTTTTTTTTTTTTTTTTAATGGGTGGGTTGATGGGTTGAAAGATTTAGAGGAAGATAGGTAGTGTGTGTGTGTGAATATATGTAAGGATATGTATATATATGCATATGTTATACATGTATATATATATATATATATATATATATATATATATATATATATATATATATATTATATATATATATATATAATATATATATATATATATTATATATATATATAATATATATATATATATATATATATATATAATATAAATATAGAAAAGGAAAAAGAAGGCAAGGCAAATGACAATCAAAGTGCATAGTCTCTGACTAACAATAGATCTTTATAGCCGTGTAGATCTTCAGCTTTTATAGACACCGCAGGGAAGCACTGTCGCCAAGGTGATGTCTTCATTCTAACAGGATTATTTATACAGACAAAGACACTCCCCCCCCCCACACACATATCTATCTATCTCTATTTATATCTAACTATCTATCTATCTATCTATCTATCTATCTATCTATCTATCTATCTATTCATCTATCTATCTATCTATCTATCTATCTATCTATCTATCTATCTATGCTCCAACATATATTCACACAAACACACCTATATACAGACAAAAATACATTAATAATTATGATAATAATGATGATAAGAATGATAATGATAGGAATGTTATTAAGAATATGATAACAAGAATAAAGATGGTAGCAACACCAATAACAATAATGATAAGCATAATTATCTAATAGACGGAACTCCTTTAATAACAGGTTCTACATTTCAAGCTTAGTAACCAATTTAACAAACCGCGTTGCACAGCCATTCTCTGCCTCTTCTTGCCCTCTATCCTTTACTCCTGGGATTCCCTCTGCTCTATCCTTTACTCCTGGGATTCCTCTTGGCTCTGCTCTATCCTTTACTCCTGGGATTCCTCTTGGCTCTGCTCTATCCTTTACTCCTGGGATTCCTCTTGGCTCTATCTTCCTCTATCCTTTACTCCTGGGATTCCTCTTGGCTCTCTCTATCCTTTACTCCTGGGATTCCTCTTGGCTCTGGTCTATCCTTTACTCCTGGGATTCCTCTTCTTGGCTCTGGTCTATCCTTTACTCCTGGGATTCCTCTTGGCTCTGGTCTATCCTTTACTCCTGGGATTCCTCTTATCCTCTCTGGGATTTCCTCTTCTCTGCTCTATCCTTTACTCCTGGGATTCCTCTTGGCTCTGCTCTATCCTTTACTCCTGGGATTCCTCTTGGCTCTGCTCTATCCTTTACTCCTGGGATTCCTCTTGGCTCTGCTCTATCCTTTACTCCTGGGATTCTTGCAACTCTAATAGCTAGGGAAATCTAAGGATCTAGGAGGTGCAGGTCAGGATGCCATCGCCTTTGTGAGAGAGAGGCAACGGGGGGATAACTTTCCTATGTTGAATTTACTTGATTAAGATTTAGTTTTCTTTTAGTTTTTTTTTTGTGGTTTTACTTGGTATATATCATTTTGTCAAAGTTGTTTGTTTATTTATCTATTTTTTTATTATTATTATTTTTTATTATTTTTGTGAAAGGTTTTGTGCTTTTAGGCAATGAAGACAAAGGAAATGGTTTCGAGGAAGAAAAAAAGTTGGCAAAGTATTACACCCTTATGCTGCGTTTACACCTGGCGAGTCGCG
>NW_020869708.1:522567-524178 GCF_003789085.1 Penaeus vannamei | reverse complement strand
GAACGCTATCGGTCACGTCATGCAAGTTATGACACCGGCTGCTACTGCTTCCCCTCCGTGCATGATAACAGTGAATGATGAAGACGGGGCAGTGAAGTAACGAGAGATTATCATGCGAGTGTTCAAGTAATGGAGTGAGGTGAGAGGAAGAAGAAATAGAGATAAGAGAGAGGCTATGTGAATAAACTTCTTCTTTTTTCAGGGTTCTTATCTTCGTGATGATTCTGAGTTTATAGGGAGGCAGGTAGCTGGAGTTTTGGAGATCAGGTGATTTTGTTTATGTGGGTGGAAAGTTAAGCTGGTTTTGTGGACGTGTATGGGAAGATCAGCTGTTTTTTTTGTGTGTGTGTGGAGGGGGGAGGGATCAGCTGATCTTATGTGTATACGAATATCAGCTGTTTTCGTTTATGTGTATGCTGAGATCAGCTGATTTTTTGTGTTTATGTGTATGTTGGCGTTCGGATGATTATGTTTGTGTGCCTGCAAAGTTCAGCTGATTTTGTTAATGTGTATGTTGGGTGATTTCCTAACTTTGTTTATGTGAGGAGCAACTCAACTTGTTTATATGCTTGTTTATGTATGTGTCGGGTGAACTAGCGTTAAAAAACACTCGCTGGTTTGCATCTAATGAAAGCTTCATTAATCACGATTATATTATCATTAACAAGCTTACCTGCGATTCGTTTTAAGAAACAAGTGATAAATTCACTGTCAACGTCTAATTTTTAGAAGTAACAAGTGATAAATTAGTTAGGAAAATTTTTAAAAAAGGTTCTAAAATATAGAGAAAGTACCAATCACTGGTAACCATGATTCTGAAAGCCAAAAAATATAGCAGGGATGAAGTGCATAAAACATGTTACTTCGCTAAAAGTTCAGTGAATATATGCTGTCTCATTTGCAAGACCCTCGAGGAAACAGAGAGAGATGGGAAAGAGGGAGGGAGGAAGAGAGGGAGAGAATGAGAGAGAGAGAGAGGGGGGGTGGGTAAAGGGAGAGGGAAAGGGAGAGAGAGAGAGAGAGAGAGAGAGAGAGAGAGCGGAAGGGAAGAGAAGGGGAGAGAAGAGGGAGAAGAGAGAGAGAGAGAGAGAGAGAGAGAGAGAGAGAGAGAGAGAGAGAGAGAGAGAGAGAGAGAGAGAGAGAAGAGAGAGAGAGAGAGAGAGAGAGAGAGAGAGAGGAGAAGAGGGAAGAGAAGGAGATAGAGAGAGAGAGAAAACCAGACAAACACAGACAGACCGACAAACACACACAGACAAGAACAAAACTGAGAAAACCACAATCCATCCACCTTGTACCCAAAACAGAATCCCCTTTAAAGTTCACCGGAAAGATTCAAACCCAAACTCAGAAATGAAATATGAATTCTCGAAAGGGTTGCCAACTGCCTCCTTTCATCAGAATCAGAATGAAGTATCCGAAAAAGCTGGTAAATCAATATACCAACTGCCGGCCACGTACACCCGGGGGCTTCGGACCATTGCAATATCTTAGGCTTGATTTGCTAGCCGAAAAAGAGATCCCGTAGGATGATAAAAGACGGAGGTCGATGCGCGAGTTGGATTGGTCTAGGGAATTTTTCATTTTTATTACCGTTTTACTTCATTTTTGGAT
>NW_020869708.1:506090-508596 GCF_003789085.1 Penaeus vannamei | reverse complement strand
ATCCCTCTTCTCCCTACCCCTTCTATCTCTTCCTCCACCCCTCTTCCCTCCTTCCCTTCCCCTCTCTCTTCCCCCTACCCCTTCCTTCTCTTCCTCCCTCCCTCTTCCCCCTCTTCACACCCCTCCTCGCCCCTCTTCCCTCTTCCCTACACTTACATTGCAAGTGTAACTAAAGTCTTAACAGATAATCAATTGGGAAATTCCGATAATTGTGGAAATGCGACGTCGTGAGGAAAATAGAATTAGAATAAATATTGCTAGTAGTAATAACAGGAGTCATGGTAGTTAGTATTAGAAATTAGTCATAGAAAGGGGAAGGAAAAGAAAACAAGAGAGAAGCAGGGGAGAATAGAAAAGAAGGAGAAAAAATGGTGACCGAAAAAGAGAGAAAGAAAATATGATAAAGAGGGAGAGAGAAAGAACGAGATAAATGAGAATAAAGAAGGTGAGAGAAAAATAGAAAAGAAAAATATCCCAGACTAGAAATAGAAAGATATAGGAAAAAAAAAAACACAAACAATCGAGAAAACAAACAAAACAAACTCATTGTAACGACATCAAGAGGAGGCAAAAACAACGTTAATTCTCTCGAACACAAGATGGCAATATTACCATCGCTTTCACACGGAGGACTCAGCGGGGACGGTAAGTGGCGTTCGTCCGTTTGTTTGTTTGTTTCACTGGCCTTCGTGGATGGTGCAGAAGGAGAGGAAATGGTATTGGGGGCGTGGGTCGTATTAGTTTGTATATATATGTGTATGTGTATATATTCATATATATATATATNTCTCCCTAATACCCCGGCGGTTGCAAGCATTATGCGAATGCAGTACGATCGCTCAACGTAAAGGTCATTTTCCCCTTAATCACGGAGGTTTTTGCGAGGGATGCCGTAAATTGAGGCAAATTGCGAGCCTTGCCCTAGCGCCAGAGCAAGTCTGCTGGGTCTGTGCGTGCTGCTGCTTGCCTGTGCGTGGTGTGCTGTGCGTGTACTGTGCGTGTGCGTGTGTACTAGTGCGTGTGCTGTGTACTGTGCGTGTGCTGTGGTGTACTTGTGCGTGTGCTGTGGAAAATTTGGTTTTGGGTCTTTGTGGACAGGTTTGTTTGTGGTTTTTGAATCTCTCTCTCTCTCTCTCTCTCTCTCGCTCTCACTCACTCTCACACCACACACACACACACACACACACACACACACACACACACACACACACACACACACACAACACACACACACACACACACACACACACATATACACACGATATACAACACACACACACACACACACACACACACACACACACACACACACACCACACACACACACACACACACACACACACACACACACACACACACACACACACACACACACACACATAATATATAATATAATATATATATATATAAATACCTTTCCATTATAATTAGACAACCAACACTTTTGAAATAGATTGACAAGCGACTCGGGAACGACAACAACCGAATTAAGGGAATCCTAGATATGCGAGATCTATAATTAGGAAGCATTTGAGTGTATGTTAAATCAGGAATCTCTCATTTTAATAAATAACTAATTCTAGGAAAAAAAACTTTGTTACATGATAATGATTGGTAAAAAAGGTGCTATTTTGGATTTTATTAATTTAGAATGGGTGTCTATGGCGTAGGCAAAGGTGGAAACAAGGTCAATATAATGCGAGGTCAATTAAAGCTGTTTCGAAAATGGTTGGTTTTAGCGCACCTGAGATATGACGTCACGAATAGATTACTATTTACGTTCTATTTGAAATAATTTTGATCGGTAAAATAAATTCATCGATCAATATTTATCGTAACTATTACCTTTATGCATTTATTTATTTTTTTCGTTTTTAAACACGTATAACTAAGTGGCGGTCAAAAATATTCTTTACACATGAAATATTTTACATCTGTATCCCCGTCTTCGCTGGTTGTGACGTCATCACCGGCGCCGACTGAGGGGGAAACCTTGTCTTCGCTTGACCTTGGTTGTGGATAAATTACTCGACCCTCAGCGCTCTCTGGTGTCACGGATCTCTTTAAATCCTCCATGAATTTGGTTCTATGTTTATATACTTGAGACTTAAAGCTAATCATAATTAAAGGCTGGTGACGTGTGGCAACTCCGAATCTTCATTGCTCGTTGCGGTAGAAATGCAGATGTAATTCATTTATATCTAGTATTACTTTATTTACATTTTCCTTTTCTTTATTCTTTTTTTTCAGAGTAATGAACGTGCATATATCTTTCTTTTGCATGTACATGTGTAAATGCATATGAAAGTAAATAACCAGTGAAGAATGATAAAATTTATAACGAATACGTTTTACATTTTTTTTGCAAGAGTATTTGCAACTTCATACCCTGGCTATCGATATTCGTTTGTCTGCACATTATCTTTGTTAGTTATCATGGTTTGTGTATGTTTGCAAATAAAACATAAACCAATGGAGAACATAAAAGCTTAAGAGGATACGTTTC
>NW_020869708.1:481090-486090 GCF_003789085.1 Penaeus vannamei | reverse complement strand
CAGAACACAACACACACACACACACATGTGTATAATACATATACACACACACACACAGATACATATGCGACGCAAACATATCCACACAACCAAACATATCAATACACTCTCACCGTCTTTCTCTCCCTCTCTCTCTCGTCCCTGTTACACTTCACTCCGAACTTCGCTAATAGACCTACAACACAACAGAGAATCATCTACACGTATTGTTTTATTCCCTGTGGCAAGTGTCAATCCCCAATGTAATTTGTATGATAATCACCAGACAGTAAATCTGCTGTTATGATAAGTGTTTGTGTCAGAATTTCTCGCGACTTGAAATTATCATTGTATTTTTTTTTTTTCATTTGGATAATTGTGGTGGCAAGGATGGTTAAAAATGATACGTTACATTGAATTTGGCAATTGCAATAATTGTGCAATTTTGCTGTTTAAAAGAGTAACTTAGAAAAAGTGCGTTATTCTGTTGGTAAACCGATATGGAATTGGAGGAGGTATTAGTAATATTGTTGATATCATACTAATTGTTTGGATAATATTGCTAATGATGTTATTACTAATGATAGTAAGAATAGCGATATTAAAATCCGATTTCCCTAATAGTTATGATAATTACGATAGTAATGATATTAAACATATGATAAGAATGATGATTATAATAATAATGATTATGATAATAGAGAGTGAGTGAGTGAGTGAGGGAGACAGAGAGAGAGAGAGAGAGAGAGAGAGAGAGAGAGAGAGAGAGAGAGAGAGAGAGAAGAGAGAGAGAGAGAGAGAGAGAGAGAGAGAGAGAGAGAGAGAGAGAGAGGGGGGGATAGATAGACAGAAAGAAGAGTAAGAGAAAGAAAGAGGGAGAGAGAGAGAGAGGAGAGAAGAGAGAGAGAGAGAGAGAGAGAGAGAGAGAGAGAGAGAGAGAGAGAGAGAAGAGAGGAGGAGAGAGAGAAAGAAAGAAGAAGTAGAAAGAGAATGAGAGAACGAAAAAGAGTGAGATTAGATACGATAGAGAAGAGAGACAGAGGATGGGGAAGAAGGGGAGAGAGTAAGGCAGATGAGCACAGAGCGAGGAAGCGGAGACGACGCAACAGACAAACCCAACAGAAAGACAGCACCCCACCTCCCCGCTCCCATACTCACCTCCGCCCACACCCCGTGCTCCTCCTCCCCGCGACTGCAAGAATGCCCAGAAGGGCCAGTCATCAAGCACAGTAGATGGGAAAATTAACGGAGAGAAAGAGAGAAGAGATAAAAGAAAAGGAAGTGCCGGGGATGGTTACGACGACAGGCAGCAAACCGGTAACACAATTTGCATTATTGGCCATTATCGATGTGTCATTGTCTAGGGTAAAAAGTGGCTTACAATCATGAAATCAACAGCCTTGTGGGGACCTTAATGGCCAACAGTTTTTGCGCTATTGAAGAAAAGATGGTTACGGTGGAGTGTGGGTGGGGGCGGGGGGAGGGGAGGGGGTAAGGGAGGAATAGCGAGGGAAGGGGGAAGGGTGTGTTTCGTTGCCTGGGAGGAAAGAAAGAATAAAGAAAAAGGAAGAGAGGGAAGGGGAAGAGGGGGGGGGAGAGCGGGACAGGGTGAGAGAAAGGGGTAGGGAGGGGTGAGGAAGGAATCGAAATAGAAGGAGGGAGGGAAGACGCAAGGGAAGGGAGGAACCGGGAGGGGCCTAGTGGGAGAAGGAGAGGAAGAGAGGGGACGGCGGGGAAAAGGGGCGGAAGAGAGGGAGGGGGGAAAGGATGGTGGGGGAGCTGGAGGTGGAAGTTGGAACTATTTAGGTGAGGTAGAAGAGAGAAGGATAAATAGGTAGAAAGTCAAGAGCAGGCTGGCGGACATAGGGGAGGAAGGGAGGGTAGGGGAAGACCAGGGGAGAAAGGGAGGTGAGGAGGGGGCGAGGGGTAGAGGAGGAAGACGAGGAGCGAAAGGGGAGAGGAGGGCGGGTTCGTGAGAGTGGAGGATGGAGGTGAAGGGAAGGGGAGGAAAGGAGAGGGAGGCGGGAGGGAGAGAAGGGAGAAAGGGGAAAGGGAGAGAAGGCGACTGAGTGAAGGGGTGGGGAGAGGGTAGGAACAGGAGCGAGGGGGAAAGGGGGAAGGGAGGCAGAGGAGAATAGGGAGAGTAGGAGTTAGGGATAAGTGGAGATGGTGCGCGCACGCGGAGGGGCAGGGCGAAGGAGGAAAGGGAAGGAGGGGAACAGGAGGGAAGAAAGGGAGGAACTGAGGTAGAGGAAGAGAGGGTTGGGAGAAGGGAGGAAGTGAAGGGGTGGGAGGGAAGTGAGGAGAGGGCAAGAGGAATGGAAGAGGAAGAGTGAGAGAAAGTGACGAAAGGAAGACAGAAAAAAAGAAGAAAGAAAGGAATGGAAAGGAGAGAGGGAAAAAGAAGAGGGACAAGAGAAAAGGAGAGAAAGAGATAAGATAGTAAGAGAAGAAGGGATAGGAGGTATAAGAGAGAGATAAAAGAGGGGGATATACTAGTAAGAGAAAGCAGAGAGAAAAAAAGGAAGGAAGGACACAGTAAGAAGAGAATTCGAGAAGGAGAAGAGGGAAGAGAAGAAAACGGGGAAGAGGGAAATCAAGAGAGATCAGGATGGAGAGGAAAGGAAAAGAGAAGGAAGAAGCATGGGAGAGAGAGAGAGGGAAGCAAGGGAAACAATAAAGGTGGTTAAGAGAAAGGGAAGGGGGGAATACAGTTGGAAGAAAGGAAATAAGAGGGATGGAGGAGAAATGAAGAGGGAAAGTAAGAGAAGAGGGGAGAAAAGGAGGAATGCAATGATTTCAAGAGAAACAGGAGAGAGAGAGAGAGAGAGAGAGAGAGAGAGAGAGAGAGAGGAGAGAGAGAGAGAGAGAGAGAGAGAGAGAGAGAGAGAGAGAGAGAAAGAGAGAGAGAAAAAAAGAAAGAAAGAGAGAGAAGAAGAAGAAAGAGAGAGAAAAGAAAGAAAGAGAGAGAAAGAGGAAGAAAGATAGAGAGATAGATAATAAGAAGAAGACAGAGAAAGAAAATCAGAAAGCGAAAGAGGAACAAAAGAAAAAAAAAAAAAGAATCACGACGGATGTGTCAGACCGAGTTTCGCAACTGTTCGCACAAAACATATGCAAGGAATTTCGAGCAGGAATCTTTGTCGCTGGAGAGTTAAATGCACAAATTAAACAAACAGGCGAGGTGAGGAAACTATTTTCCTTTTCAGTTATTTTTTTTGGAGTGATTTCTTCCGCTTCCTTGTTCTTTTCTCGCATTCTTTGTAAACCCCTCTTTCTGCACATACAGCATATGTATGTATATATATATGTATATATATATATATATATAANTATATATATATATATATATATATATATATATATACACATATACGCACACACACATATATATTTACATATACATATACATACACGTGTCTGTGTGTATTCTATCACAAGAATAAAAACGAAAACCAAAATTTCATCAAAGATATGAATCCGCGGGTTAAGAAAAGCAGTGCATTAGAGTGTATCAAAAGTTTGCCTTAAAAAAAAAAGATGAATACATAAAGAGGCAGGAATTCAGCGTTCGCACTCTTATTTTGCCTGCACTGAATTCTTCCTTAGATCACTAATTTTGTTTGCATTAATTATCTTACATCTTCAAATTGCCATAATTGAGACCGTCCTTATAGCACTGTTTAGCCTGTGCTAACACCCTCTTTAGATAATAATTTTGCCAGCATTGACATCGTCCTCATACACTATTCAACCAATACTAACATCATTTTTAGATCATTATTCTTGCCAGCATTGATATTGTCCTCATATTACTATTTAGCCAGTACTATACACCATCTTTAGATAATAATTCCTGCCAGCACTGACGTCTTTATACTACAGTTTAGCCAATATAAACATCACCCTCCCATCCTCCTCCTCCTTGGATCACTATCTTAAGAGCATTGCAATTCCCAATCCTAACCCCCCCCCCCCCATGCTCTCTCCCTCCCCAGATCCCCGTGTTCCTCAGCCTCATAGCCGTCGCAGTGGCCCTCCCTCAGTATGGTTACGCCCCTGCACCCTACAGACACGCCCCTTCCTACCACGTAAACGTATGTATGGTCTTTAGTTTTTTTGTTTTTTTTTGTCATATGCATCAACTTGTCCAATATTTTGAAAAGGGAGATTGGACTTTCTGATAGATAAGGAAAACAGCCGCTCTATGTAATGGAAATAAATAATTGCGTTTCGGAATCTTCACGCGTTCCTCCTCGGAATAATGATTAACCCAAATGGTTCATTATTCGTCTGAAGAGGAACTCGTGAAGCGTTCGAAACGTAGCGATTCATTTTCATTTCTTATTGTGGCTATTTTCTTTGCCGCGTCTAGACATACAGACTTACATATGCCTTTTTTCTTTTATTTTCTTTTTCCTGCAGGTTCCAGCTAATTACAACTACGACTGGGCCGTTCGTGATGGCTTCTTCGGCAACGACTACGGCCACCAGGAGTCCCGCGACGGCTACAACACCCAGGGGTCCTACTACGTGCAGCTCCCCGACGGCCGCCTGCAGGAGGTCACCTACTACGTGGACGGAGACTCGGGTTTCATCGCCAATGTCAACTACAAGGGCCAGGCACAATACCCCCAGCCTGCCTATAGGCCTACACCATCCTACCATCCTGCCCCGACCTACGGCTAACGCAGGAAGCCCTACTACTACTTATTCCTCTAGCAAAGTCACTACACGAACCTGTCGCACGTAAATATACACACTCTAGCGCACTTACACAGACACACAACAAACCCGTATGCATACCGGCACGCTTCTCTTTAGTCATTCGAATAAAGCCTGCTTATCTATATATTTTCTTTCGTTGTCCACCTCAGGTCCTAGAAAGAATAATTATTAATTATGTACATGCATATGAATCTGCATATACATACCTACCTACCTACCTACATACATACATACATACATACATACATATATATATATGTATATATATATATATGTATATATATATATATATA
>NW_020869708.1:468590-476090 GCF_003789085.1 Penaeus vannamei | reverse complement strand
GTCGAATAAAGGTCCTTTTTGCGAATAGCTGAACCGAAGTTCTGTTTTTTTCCCCAAGAATGCTATGCTAATAGAGTATTTGCTATGGGAATGGCCGACGTAGTTTTTGAATGGGACACAAATATTGGCAGAATGTCAGTTTTCTTTGATTTATAACAATTGCATTTCTTGTTATCTTGATCATCATCATTATTATTGTTATTTTGATATTGTATATATTTATCATTTTTATTGTTATAATAATCATCGTTATTGTGTGCTGTTATTATTGTTATTATTATTATATTATTATTATATTATTATTATTATTATTTATTATATTATTATTATATTATTATTATTATTATTATTATGTTATATTTATTCATTTTGACAGATAATTGTGTATTTGTGTGTGTTACGGCTGTAGATTAATTTCCCGAGTAATAACATATTTGCATACATTTTTATCTATTTATGAATATACAGTAAATTGAGAAGCGCAAATAAACTATGTAAACAAATGACCGCCACATTTTCGTCAGAGGCACTTTCAAGTCTCAAATTTATTTCTCATAATTGTCTGAGAACTTTCGTGGATATCGGCCCGTTGATTACAGTCGGTGTTGCATGGTATGTATGGATTCGGACAACCATGCAATATGGTGAAACTCGTTTGCGGTTTAATAGATTGAATTCTTTGTGTGTGTGTGTGTGTGTGTGTGATAGTGTATTTTGTGTTTATGCATGGTTATGTATCTGTGTATGGGCTTGTATTTATGTGCGCACTTATGTGTGTTTATCTCTGCGTATGAATTTTGTACAGCCAAATGATTATTATCAGTAACTTCAAATGATCAAAATCGAAGAACCACAAAATAAGACACACACACACACACACACACACACACACACACACACACACACACACACACACACACACACACACACACACACGCATTATGTATATATATATATATATATATGTATGTATATATGTATGTATGTATGTATATAATTCTACTCCCCCTCCATGCGACTCCCACGCTCCCTGTAACTTAATCACAGGGAAAATCTCAGATCAGAGAACCAGCCGTTTTTCTCTATAATTAAGCCTCTCTAATGCACTTCGCTGTAATAACCAATCGCGCGGAGCTTTAAGGTTGGTCGTTTAAGGTTTAATTCCCTCTCAGGAAGATCAATTTAATCGACAGTTTTATATTCGGGAGCGCTCGAATGAATTCCCAGTGTGGATACATGGTGCTGTGTTTAGAGATTCTAGGTTTATTGATACGCCTGTATGGTGTCTTCACTTCACAAGGCTAGTTCCCCATTAGTACCCCGTGCTAGTGATACTGTGAAGGTGTTGGCAGCAGGACAGTGATTCCATAGAGGCCTAGAAAGATGCATTTTTCCAGATGGCTTTCATGGACAATGCCTGGCCTGAATAAACTGGAAATATACGGCAGGTATAAACCGTCTAGTAGGTAGGAACTGCGAGCAAAGAAAGAACTTTGGGGTGCCTGCTTTGTCTCAAACCAACCCCTGGCTACTCTCCTTGATACTGAGTGAAATGGAGAGCCACGACGGGTCATTTTGAACCTTCTGTGAGATAGTGGGGATGAACGTGTCTTCACACGCATATGTATGTGTACATTCTATATATACATAGTATATATATATATATATATATATAATATATATATAGTATATATATATATATATATATATATATACATGTATATATGACGCACGCACACATGTATTGATGATCATTTGGGTATGTTGAGTTAATTTTTTTTGTAAACAGCGAGTTGCATATTCCGTGTTTTAAAACAGTTTTTTTCCACATGTAAACATTTCAAACTCAGGGCAGATATACGCATGTGTGATCACGTGCAAAAGTACGATTTTCTGAGAAGATATCATAACGGTGATATATTTAGGTGGTTTTGATTTGGAAATTATACGATGCATTATGATATATATATATCCATTTGCATTGGATCCAGTACGAATGTCATCTGCAAATAGAATTAAATGACTTGCTTCGCTTGCCAACTGAACCAAGATGAATTGCACAAAATCGCTGCAAATTAGTGTACGTTACAGCCCTTCCTGTTGTTATTGCATGTTGCTATTTCCTCTTACTGCTGCCTGTTATTTCATCGTTACCTATCTTGATTTAGTCATCAGCGAACATAATGGCAGCGGCTGATTGAGAAGAGAGGCACAGGGCAGAGCCGTGCCCTGAAAAGGAGAGAGAAAAAACCCAACCAATTTGCCTCTCACGGTCGCATTCAATTCCCGTCCTGGGGAAAATTAGTTTTTTTTTTTTTTTTTTTCTTCTTTTGGCTTATTCCCTTGTTTCGAAATTTTATTCCCGACCAACCGTTTATTTTTTTCCCCCAATAGCAACCCGTAGCCTCACATAATCACCACATTTTTAGGTTTTCCTCAACCAAGGCGCGCCGACGGGGAGAGAGAAAAAGAGAGAGCGAAAAAAAAAAAATGATAGGATGCCCCACAGTAAAGGGATATTTAGATTTAGTCTGCGGAAGCTTAGCGCCCAATTTTGATTACCTTCGTCTAGCCACAGAGCTCTTTTTTCCCCCTGTGAGATGAAACCTCACAGATGATTACGAGGCTCTCCTGTGGGTGATTTCTGTGCTGCTTGCTTCTCTCATTTATGTGTGTGTGTAGCGTGTGCTTTGAATTTTTTTTTTTCTTGTGTGTGTGTGTGTGTGTATATATATATATATATTATATAATATATATATATATATATATATATATATATATATATATATATATATATATATATAGCATGTGCTTGGAAGTTTTCTTTTTTTCTTTATGTGTGTGTGTGTGTGTGTGTGTGTGTGTGTGTGTGTGTGTGTGTGTATATATGTGTGTGTTTGTGTTATGTGTGTATAATACATACATACATATGTATATATGATATATATGTTATTTATATTTATATGTATTATATATATATATTTATATATATATATATTATATATATATAATATATATATATATATATATATATATATGTATATATATATATATGTGTATATTGTGTGTGTGTGTGTGTGTGTGTGTGTGTTATGTGTGTATTTGAATAATAAAATTAACGTCGTCATATTTCCTCAGTGATTCCTGCCTCGGCGAGCCACAACTTCCCCGTCTTTGTCACAGAAATGTGTTTTCGGCCATTTCGCTATTTAAAGAATAGACTCTCAGACAATCTTTTCAGCCTGTTATGTATAAAATTATGATTCATGAACATTCGCTAACAAATGTTCATAGTGGTACATTTCCTTATGCCTGTAATACCCAAGACTGAAATATTCATATATACACATATGTACACATAAAGCACAGACACGTACCCCGCACGTACAACACACACACACACACACACACACACCACACACACACACACACACACACACACACACACACACGCAAATATAAATGGATACAAATGCATTTACAAATACAAATACTCACGCACACACACACACGTATATGTTTGACTATGTGAAACGTAAGTATCAACAGTGAATATTAAATGACTAACACGAGTATCCGTTTCCTTTCAGGTAAGAGGCCGTATGATTCGGTGCCTGTTAATAGCGAGGTTGTTTGAAGGTAACGTGCAATGGCTTCTCAAACTCGTGTGTGTGCAATTGCAGAATGATTTGTGGATTCGACTCTGATTAAAATTCCCAAACTGTCTGTGCTCGTCGGGTCCGTTTGATGTACTGGTATTGATTCTGAGAAAATCGTGGGTGTAAGATTTCCTCTCTCTCTCTTCTTTTTTTTTTATTATTTTTTTTTATATTATTTTTTTTGCCATCTGGTTCCCTCTCTACTTTTTTCTTTTCTTCTCTCTCTAGCGTGTGTGTGTGCGTACATGCGTGCGTGCGTGTGTCTGTATATGTGTGTATGTGTCTGCGCGCGCGTGTGTGTGTGTGTGCGTGCGTGCACATAAATTCTTGGCTCTGTACATGTGCAATGTTCATCAGAAAACATCCCTTTTCTCGTCCTCGTTGGAACCCGCAGAGAGGATTTAGTTGACCAAAAATCGTCGCTTGCCGCCCCGCCGATCCCTGTTTCGGGGGCTGGGCTTTGTGGCCGGAGTTGCGAAGGGGAGGGGGGGGGAGGTCGCCTGAGGCCGCACGGGTTTTCCTGTCATGTAACTGAAAGCTGAGGGATATATGCAGCGTATGCGTGCATATATATATATATATATATATATATATATATATATATATATATATATATATATAATATATGTGTGTGTGTGTGTGTGTGTGTGTGTGTGTGTGTGTGTGTGTACACACATACATATACATACATACGGTGTGTGTCAGAAAAGTTCCAGGACTGATGTCAAAGGAAGATCGGCCACTGCGAGTTCTTGCCACAGGGCCAGACGATCAACCAAGATGTCTACAAAGAGATACTGCAGCGTTTGTTTCGTTCAGTGCGTGAGAAGAGGCGAGAGTTGTGGCAGGACAACTCGTGGCTGCTTCACCATGACAACGCGCCTGCTCACAATGCCCTGAGTATCCGACAGTTCCTGGCCGAGAAGAGCATCGCTGGAACAATCCCTATAGATATTATATATATATATATATATATATCACACACATATATATAATCAGAGAAAGAGAAAGAAAGAAAGAAAGAGAAAGAAAAGACATGGAACAATTTTCCCATAATCGCGGATCTCACGTTACGTCGCCAGCATCGGATGGTCACCTCACTTTCATCTCTTGCTCTCCTCACTTTCGCCTGACGTGTCCGCTTTCCCATCACCAAGATGCACCCCCACATAGCGTGGTGCTCGACTCGCTTCCCTCGTCCCTGACTGCTAAGCGGACCTCGATTTTGAGTGATGCAATTTTCCTCGTTAATATGCGGTTGGATCTGCATTGGATTCCCATTTTTTTTTCAATCCTCCCAGTGCTTTCTGTACTCGCACATACCCATTCGCGCGTATATACGTGCGTGTATTCGCCCAAATTCTCTTACTCGTTCTCGTGTTTTAAGTGATATCAGTCGTTCTTCAGTGAAAGCTGTGTTAATGGCTTTCAGATTTTTTATTTATTATTGAGTGATTTATTTTATCGCTTTGAGAATTTATTTGATGTATTTGTAATGATAGTAATGGTTGTGATGTTAATGATTATATGATGATGATAATGATGGTGATGATGATGGTGGGGGTGATAAGGATGAGGATGAAGGTGGTGGTGATAATAATGGTAGTAATAATGACGAAGGTGGTGGTGGTGGTTTTGATGATGATGATGATGATAATGATGTGGATGGAAATAATAATGCTGGTAGTAGTAATAATGATAATAATAATCATGATAATTAACTAAGCACACGAAACCGGAATATAGAAATGGAATCGAGACCCAATATCGGAGGCATAAAATCTAAATCATGCATGTTAGATATGACTAAAAACGGCAATATCAATTAAGATTTTTTTCTTTACTTTTTTCGAATTTAGCGCGGAAGGATTTCTAATCAAGCATATGAAATGAGAATTATCAATGTCAAGGCTGCAAAGGTAATTTAGTTTTTTGGCAATACTTTTTTTTTCATTGATTGAGTTCGTGATATTACGCATAGCACTATAATGCTGTTTTGCGCCTTTTTGTGACGAAGTTCGATGACATGTATGACTGGATGCCCTTCCTGACACTAGTAGCTTGTGAGGTTAACTGCTATTTTATTACACTAGACTAGCATTGGTCACTAGATTACTTTTCTTAACTTGTTTATTGATTTTGTTATCATTTGATTAACTTTTACGTATTCATGAGCATTAGCATGTTTATAATCTTATTGTTTTATGTATTTATTTATTGCTGTTTCTTCTGATTTTGTTTTCAATCTTTAATATTATCATTATCTTTTAACGCTACTCGATCTAGGGATGGAACTCTCATATCCGTTAAATTCAAAAACATAGACGCTACGTGATTGGTCTGATGAAAAGTAGCGCCGCCTTGCCATTGGCTCGTTTAAACTGTGGAGTGCGCTGATTGGATGAACTGGTTTAAGGTTCTCGTTACGTGATTGGCCAAAAGAATGGAAATATTCTTTACTGGTTGGTGGAGCAAATTGATGATGGTACACCGTGATTGGTTAAACGAATAAAAGAATTGTGAAAGATTGTTGTTTTAGTGTTTGCGTGAGTGAATTTTCGTGTGAATGTGTGTGTGTGTGTGTGTGTAAATACGTGTGTGAATGAGTTTATATGCACCTATGTATGTCTATAGGAAGATTTAAAAAAAGTATATCATTATCGTTTCTCTCAGCCATTAGGAAACTTCGAGAGGACCGTTCTCTCTCCTCACCCCGCCCGCCCCCGCCCCCCCCCTCACCCTCATCCTCTCATCATCAAAGCCCGCCCCCCACCTCCTTCCTCTCACCCCTACCCCTCAGATCCCCATTATCTTGTGTGACGACATCTGAAGAGGTCTGAGGAAACGGGGAGAAAAAAATAGAGAAAGGAAAAAAATATAAATCCTTCAATCTTTTTTCCAATATGGCCTCGCGGGTGTTACCTTGTTTCGAGGAACAAATTACGTGATCACCGGACGGCCGAAGCGCTGTCTTTTTTTTATTTATTTTTTTTTCTTGTAAGGAATATACATCCTGGCACATGCACTCTTACACACGAATATACATGCACTTGAGCGCATACATACACTCGTACGCACACCAACTCTTACTCTCACTCACACTCTTACTCTCAATCCCTCCCTCTCTCATACACACACATACACACGCACACAGACAAACGAACACACACACAAACACACACACACACACACAACAAACAACAATGTACACGCACACATGTACACACACACACACACACACACACACACACACACACACACACACACACACACACACACACACACACACACACACAACACACAAACTAATGTGTTGTTACCTGTGGGAGTAAGAGTTCCAGAGCATCCTTTACAGGCCCTCCTCATCCTTTCTCGTCCTCTCTTGGCCACAGACGTTTCTGAAGTGTTTATAAGGGTGTATGTGAAAGAGAGAAATGGGACGAAGGGAGGGGGAGAGGAAAGAAGGAAAGAGAAAAGAGAGAAAGAGGAGGAAGGGTAGGGAGACGGAAGAAAAAGAGAAGAGAGGGAAGAAAAACAGTGCGTGAGAGCGTGCGCGCATGTATGTGTGACAAAGAGAGAGAGAGAGAGAGAGAGAGAGAGAGAGAGAGAGAGAGAGAGAGAGAGAGAGAGAGAGAAGGGAAGAGCGAGATGGAGATAGAGATAGAGCTAGAGAGAGATAGAAGTAGAAAGATAGAGCTAGATAGACATAGAGCTAGACAGCCCTAGATAGAGAGAGATAAAGATGGAGATAGATAGCGATAGATAGAGCTAGATAGAGATAGATGGATAGATAGATAAATGGAGATAGATAGAGATAAATGGAGATAGATAGAGATAGCTA
>NW_020869708.1:458872-463535 GCF_003789085.1 Penaeus vannamei | reverse complement strand
ACTCACTCACAACTCCACATACTGACACATGCCCCAACGCCCATAAACATACACGGAGGTCCAACATGCAGACAGAAAATTGTTATGAGTGTGATGGATTGCTGGCTGGCGTGCGGACAGTGTTGACGATAGGGGTAGGGCATGGATTAGGGCATGGATGGGGTAGTGGGCATGGGTTGGATAGGGGATGGACAGAGGTAGGGGCATGGAGTGGGATAGGGGCAGGATTGGGGTAACAGGGGAAGGAGCATGGGCAAGGGCATGGGCATGGCATGGGATGGGTAAAGGTATGGGTAACGGTAGGGGTAGGGGCATGGGCAGGGACATGGGTTGGGTAAGGGTATGGGTAACGGTAGGGTAGTGGCAGGGTAGGGTAGAGGCAGGGGTAGGGTAGGGGCGTGGGTATGGGTTGAGGCATGGGCAGGGCATGGGTTGGGTAACGGTAGGGGTAGTGGCAGGGTATGGTATGGGGGTAGGGCATGGTTGGGGTAAGGGTATGGGTAATGGTAGGGTAGGGTAGGGTAAGGGTAGGGGTAGAGGCAAAGGTAGGGGCAGAGAAGGGTAGGGGTAGGGGTAGGGTCTCGGGCAGGGTTACGTGGCAAGGGGGGGGGAAGGTGATCGGTCAGGAGGTGACTTGTTGATGTCAATTTAAACAAGGATACGTTTTTGTTTACGTTATTGTTACGTGAATGTTCGTAATGTGTTCCTCTTTCGGCGGATTGTGTGTGTGTGTTCGTGCGTGTGTACATTTTTTTCGATTTTGTGCATGTGTCTGTGTTTGTATCTTTGTGCTTACTTGCTTTTTTTTCATATATTTATATGTTCGTCTTTATGTGTCGATGTTTGTATGCGCGTGTTTCCATATATGAATAATCACCGGAAAAAAAAAATATTACATAAAGAAGAAAAACCGAAAAATCTCATTGATAGATGAACGATCCCGGAAATGAATCTCCGAAACAGCTCGAACAAAGACCCTTGTTATTTCTTCCGAACCGGGGGCCGGATATTCAAACGCGTTACGGCACCGTATCTCCTTAAGGCCGTAGCTTCTGGCCGAGTGCTCCTGCGGCCCATACACAGAGCAAGGGACCCGCCATGTTGGCAAGGCGCCGTAGGGTAAGGCTGGGGGAGAGCTGCCCTAGCGGGCTGTAGCGAATCATAAATCACATGTTTTCAGCCTTACAATAATTAGCACAACCTTACATGTGGTGTTTTGGTGTTATAGTGTTATTTGGTGTGTATCAACCAGTCGTGGACTACTAAATAAGGCAACAAGTGTGATATTCCAATATAACTGAGATTTGCTTTGGCGTGTAACTCACTCCAACCCAAGTGTTGTATCTGTAAACGTCATTACACTTGCATAAGTACTGTCTTCGCCTCGGATGTAATGGTTTTAATTATGTCTTAATTGTAATTACTGTTTATGTCATTATTTTAATCAATGATATAATTAATCTTTTAAAAATATCCCAAGTATTATTTGTTAAACTGGTAATTGGTATGAAAATCAAAGCTAAAATCACTTGTGAGATCCATTCTTTCAAGGAGACACTACTTTGCTCTTAAATTTCACGGTACTCATGCATTCCGTTAATAAGGTCACTCTTTATAAGGAATCTTGTATATTTCTTCTGCGTTACTAATTCTAGAACATATTAGATAAAAGATCTCATTATGCCAGAGGATGGACCCAGAATTGTGTTTACAAACAACGCAACTATTGAGCATTTAAGACTTGTGATTGGTCAAGATTCTCAGAGACCGCAGCTGTGATTGGCCTCTGAAGATCTGATGCCGTGAGTGATTTAAGGCAGGGATTAGGCGCCGGAAAAATGTTTGAATATTCGCGGCTACGTCAGAGAAACGGTGCCCTGGGTGGTCCGTGATCTAGGTCGCCACAGGACAGTCAAGACTTCCAGCGCTCCTTAACTTTGACTCTTTTGAGTACCCTGCCCCGGAAATACGTCGGAAATTAACCAAAGAACAGCAACAACAGAAAACTATCGTCAGGCTTACTATATGGAAACACTCTACCCGGCAAACAAACTATAGATTTTAGAAAAACAAACACAAGAAGAGCAACTTAGGCGCATACCTCCGCATCCCGCGCCAACTGTAAACAAAGTGAGATCGGTTACAGTTACAACACCGAGACAAGGAAAATTATAACGTCGGGAGGGAAAGCAGCCAAAGAAGAGAATTAGGAAAGCATGAGTAATCGATATTTCTTTCGTTGTTTGCTCTATTTGGGTTGTGCAAGTCTACCAGCGAGTGTGAGACGTGTGGTTAACATTTCGACGGTATTTGTTTTCATTCTTTTTGAAGTTGTAGGGTTAAGGAGAACCATTCAAGTGTGGGTGACCGTGTGGAAAAAACTTTGAGGGAAGTTTTGAGTGTCTTTTCGGTTTTGATTTTTAGCTTGGATGATGTTTAGTGTATTTGATATGTCTGATCATTTCTTATTCTCATTTAAGCATGGATGAAATATTTCTTATTTGATATATATTTCTCGTATATTGCAATCTATGATGGGCACGTACTGAGACACACACACGCTCACACCACAACACGCACGCACACGCACGCACAGCCGCGGTAAGAATTTCCTTGTCCGTTTGTATATTTTCATGGATTAATTGGTGTCATGGTTATGTTGACCGTATACGTTTTTATTATTTCAGCAAAAAAAGAAAAGAAAAACAAAAAAAAAAAAAGAAAAGCGAATCTTGCTTTTCAAATACATAATAAACAGACCCAGGCACCCAGCCACTGTAACACATATTCACACGCGCACGCACGCACTCGAAGATCCAAGACCCGACAGACAACAGAAGCCCCGAGGACGTGCACGCGCGTGCAAGGCCGGCGGGGGAGGCGAGGGCTGACCGTCCAAGGGCTTTCCTACAATCGCTGTTCACCTGAGGGTTAGCTTGCAGTGTTTGTTTACCTGTGACGTCACGAGAAAAGCGACGCTCCACTGCCTACGTGCCTTCATGCGTATGCCCTTCCTCCCCCTCATCCTATTTCCTTCTCTTCTCCGTACGCTTCTCCCCCTCCCCCCTTTCTCTTCTCATCCCTCTGTTCTCTGTGGGTCTTTCTTCCCCCTCCCTCCTCCTCCTCCTGCCTCTTCTCTTCCCCCTCCTTTTCTTTCGTCAGTTCGCCCTCCCTCGCGTCTTCTTACAACTACCTCTCACTCTCCTCCTCCTCCCCTCCCTCCTTACCCTTCCTCCTCAGACCCCCCTCCCTCCCCTCCTCCCCTCCCCGTCCCCCTCCACCCTTCCTACTTCTCCCCCTCCTTCCTCCTCTTCCATCCCTTCCCCTCCTCCCCACCCCGTCCCCTCCTACCCCTCTCCCTCCTCCCCTCCTTTCCTCCCCTCCTCCCCAACCTCCCCCTCACCCTTCCTCCGTCCCCCTCCTACCCTCCCTCCTTCTCCCCTCCTTTCTTCCTTCCCCTCCTCCTCCCCTCCCTCCCCTCACCTCCTTTCCTCACCTCTAGTATCCTCGTATCCTCTTGCCTCCCCAACGCCCTTCGGATCAGATGAAAGACAGGGGTGTGTCCAGGTGAAAGAATGCACTATCCACACGTGGGTTTGTGCGGCTCGCCGACACTGCTCATAAAAGGAGTAATTGGGTATTTTAAACGTACTTTAATAGTTTAGGGTTATTTCAGTTTATTTATCTTGATCATATTCTTGAAGTTTTTTCTCTCTTTTGGAGATAATACAAAATCGCTCGCGTGCAGTGAGGTTCAACGCTCTCAGAATGCTGCCATTTTCTACGGCATGTTATCTATCCGACTTATTTGGTAAAACTGGTATTGGTCTGTCGTTCAGGGTTCTCGTGACGCCATTGAGGGTTGTTAAAAGAAATAAAGAAAGGGAGGAAAGGAACTATAGGGTCTTGGATTCTTGAACTTGACTTTTACTCAAAAGTAGGGTACTATAGGCACTTGAAATGCTCTTCTCTCTCTCTCTCTCTTTTCTTTCTCACTCACTCTCTCTCTCTCTCTCTCTCTCTCTCTCTCTCTCTCTCTCTCTCTCTCTCTCTCTCTCTCTCCTCTCTCTCTTCTCCTCTCTCTCTCTCTCTCGGTTCGCTCGAAATTGTTATTTTTTGAGAATATGTTTGAGAAATTTGAAAACTAACGAGATCAAACTAAAACAACTAAATTCATTCTACAAAAAAGAGATAGAAAATATTGCCGATAAAAAGGGGAATTTCTTATTTCAATCAGAATGAAAGTTTCGAAACAAAGCAAAAAAAAAAAAAAAAAAAAAAAAAAAAAGATGTACGTCTTCCCCTTTTGAATTTGATTAAAAACGATCCTTTGTTGGGAAACGTGTAGTAGAACCGTGCCTTCATTTATCTCGCGTGGAGGAGGGTCTTGATTAAAACACGCGCACGCACGCACGCACAGACACAGACACACACATTCACACACACACACACACACACACACACACACACACACACACACACACACACACACACACACACCACACACACACATTCATTCACACACCACAACACACACACACACACACACACACCACACACACACACACACACACACACACACACAACACACACACACACACACACACACACACACACACACACAAATCAGTTTCATAAATGCCACCATCATTACAATTATTAT
>NW_020869708.1:416372-438872 GCF_003789085.1 Penaeus vannamei | reverse complement strand
AACAACAACAATAACAAATAACTGAATGAAAACTTAACCGTAACCGAAGACGCTGCTAATCACCCTCACGAAACGACGAAAGCCCCATCCACCCATCCATCCATCCATTCATTCATTCATTCATTCATTCATTCATTCATTCATTCATTCACGCCATTCAAGGTTTCCATAACACTACGCCATTCCGGAAGCTCGTAACGCCAGCTGTTCGATGGTCGTTTGTTTACTTTACGAGGCTGGTCGAAGGCTTGCGGGGACGACAGCTATACCGTTGGAGGTCGAGTTTTAGAGGACGGCAGACAGGCGAATAGATTTTTGGAAATGGGAAGAATATGGGATGTAGGAGGGAAGGAGGGAAGGAGGAAGAGGGAGGAAGAGGGAGGGAGGGAGGGTAGGAGAAGGAGAGAGGGGAGAGAGGGAGGGAGGGCAGGAGAAGGAGAGGGGGAGAGAGGGAGGAAGGAGGGCAGGAGGAGGAGAGAGGGAGGAGAAGGGAGAGAGGGGCAGGAGTAGGAGAGAGGGAGAGAGGGATGGAAGGAGGGAAGGAAGGAGGGAGAGGGAGGAGAGAGGGCAGGAGAAGGAGAGAGGGAGAGAGAGGGCAGGGAGAAGGAGAGAGGGAGAGAGAGGGAGGGAGGGCAGGAGTAGGAGAAGAGGGAGAGAGAGGGAGGAAGGAGGGAAGGAGGGATGGAGAGGGAGGGAGAGAGGCAGGAGAAGGAAAGAGAAGAGAGAGAGGGAGGGAGGGAGGAGGAGGAGAGAGGGAGAGAGCAGGGAGAGGGCAGAGTAGGAGAAGAAAGAAAGGGAGGAAAGAGGGAAGGAGGGAGAGAGGGAGGGGAAGAGGGGGGAGAGGAGGAGAGAGGAGAGAGAGAGAGGGAGCGAAGGAGGAGGAGAGAAGAGAGAGAGAAGGAGAGATAGGAGGATAGGGGAAGGAGAGAGAGAGATAGAAGTAGAGAGGAGGAAGAAGAAGGAGATAGAGAGGAAAGAGAGAGAAAGAGGGACAGACAGACAAAATAGGGAGTGGGACACAGAAGAAGAAAGAACGGGAGTAGAATGATAGACGAAAGAAGGGAGGACGGAAGGAAGGAAGGAGAGAGGAGGGAAGAAAACAACGGAGATAGAAATGAAGAAAGAGAAATAAGGAGTAGGATATAAGAATGAAAGGATTAAGGGAGGGAGAGATGGAGGGAAAGAGGGAAATATGAAGAAATAGATAGAGAGAGGGAAGAAGGGAGAGACGGAGGCAGGGAGGGAGAAAGGGACAGACGTAGGGAGGTAGGGAGAGACGAGGAAAAGGGAGAGACGGAGTGAGGCAGGGAGAGAAGGGGGAAGGGAGAAGGAAGAGGGAGAGAGACGGAGAAGAGGGGAGGGGAATGAGGGAGGGAGAGACGAAGGGAAGGAGTGTGAGACAGAGGGAGAGAAAGGAGTAGGGTAGCTTGAAGAAGGGTTATCTTCTACGGGACAAATAAAAAGAAAACTTTTGTCTTCTCTTCTGTCACTCATGTTTGTTTTCAATTTCTGGAGAGAGAGAAAAAAAAAGAGAAAAAGAAAAAGTCGAGAGCAGGGGATGCGAGACCCTACAACCCCCTTCAAACCTCTCTTAACCCTTTCTTTTCTACTTTCTACTCTTTCTCCTCTCTCTCTCTTTCCACTTGTCTTCCCCGTAGCAACTCTTAGTAGCTCATTTACAGATTTTTTTTCTTATCTCTTATGAAATCTCTTTGGTGAAAATATCCTTTGAGACAATAAAAGGAGAAAGATTTTCCAAAAGCCTGTTCATAATACGGCAAAAATATTGATGATATGACCTGAAGCTAGTTAATCAAGATTGAACAAATATGTTATATTGATGAGAGAGACGAGATAGAGAGAGAGAGAGAGAGAGAGAGAGAGAGAGAGAGAGAGAGAGAGAGAGAGAGAGAGAGAGAGAGATGAGAGAGAGAGAGAGAGAGAGAGAGAGAGAGAGAGAGAGAGAGAGAGAGAGAGAGAGAGTGAGACAAAAAAAAATGCACTTTTCTTCTTGTGGTTGTGTGTACTTACAAAGACACACACACACATACACTCACAGATCCTAACTTTTTTACTTCTCCGCTGTCCCTGCCCCCCCCCCTTTTCCTTCTCCCTCCTTCCTCTCGCTCTCACTCAATTTCCTCTCTCTCTCTCTCTCTCTCTCCTCTCTCTCTCTCTCTCTCTCTCTTCTGCTCTCTCTTGTCTCTCGTGTGTATGTGTGTATGTGGTGTGCGTGTGTGTGTGTAAATACTGCACATACACACACACACACACACACACACAGCACACACACAAACAAGAAAGGGGAAAGACTGGGGAGAGGAGAAGGTGGGGTGAGGTTAGAAGGAGGAGGAAGAAGGGAAGGGAGAGGGGGAAGGGAGAGGGAAGAATGTAGGACCTACGTGTGTACATGTGTGCGTATGAATGTATCCGTACACGAGAAGAAAAGTGCCTGTTAAAATTTCGCTCGAAAGCAAGTCTCACAACACGATAACATATTGTTGCTTCTTGATATCGTCAATATTTTTCCGTATTATGAATAGACTTTTGGAAAATATTTTTTTCTTTTCTATTCTTATTCCTTCTTTCTCTTGTCCTCTCTTCTCGCTCTCGCTTTCGACCCAACTTCTTTCTTCTCTTCTCCTCTCCCCTCTTCCTTGTTCCTCCCTTTCGCTTTTACCCCTACTTCCTCCTCTCTCCCTTTCCCTCTTCGTGCCCTCTCCTTCTCGCTCTCCGCATCTTCCTTCCTCTCCCTCCCACTCCTTCTCTTTCTTCTCCTCCTCCTTTCCTCGCGGTCTCACCCAACCTTCTTCCTCCTTTCTCCCTCCCCTCTTCCTCCTCCCTTTTCCTTCTTCCTCTCACCCCAACTTCTTCTTTCCTTCCTCCCTCTCTGCTTTCACCCCAACTTTTTTCTATCCCTTTCTCCTCCCCCTCCTCCCCTCTCACTCTCTCCCTTCCCTTCTCCTCCCTCCCTTCCTCTCCTCTCGCTCTCACCCAACTCTCCCTCTCTCTTCTCCTCCTCTTCACCCCAACTCTCTCCCCTCCCTTCCTTCCCCCTCACTTCCTCCTCCCTCTCCCTCCTTCCTCTCGCTCTCACCCCAACTCTCTCCCCTTCCCCACTCCATCCCTCTTTCCCCTCTTGCCCCCCCCCACCCCCCACCCTCCCCACTGACATCAATAATCCCTCAATTCTGCAACAAATCACAAACTCCACTTCAATTTAGTTTTGTATCTATGTTATCCACTTTTAAATCTATATATATATATATTTTTTATTCTGAAGTGGCTTCTCTCCAATACTTCTGCAATATTTCTGCAACGTCTGCGCAACAGGCGAGGGGGGTGGGGGGTGGAGGGGAGGGGTGGAGGGGAGAGGTGGAGGGAGGGGAGAGATGGGGGAGAAGGAAAGGGAGAAGTGGAGTGGTAGAGAGAGAGAGAAGGAGAGTGAGGGGAAAGGAGAAAGGAGGAGAAGGAAGAAGGAAGGGGAAGGAGAAGGAGAAGAGGAGGAAGGAGGGGAGGAGGAGGAAGGGAGGCGGGGACAGGATAGAGGAGGAAAATGAAAATGAGGAGGAGGAGGAGGAGAAGTAGTACAAGAAGAAGAAGAAGTGAAAAAGGAGAGAGAAAGGGGGAGAGAGAGAGAGAGAGAGAGAGAGAGAGAGAGAGAGAGAGAGAGAGAGAGAGAGAGAGCGAGGAGAGAGAGAGAGAGAGAGAGAGGAGAGAAAGAGAGAGAGTTTAGAGAAAGAGAGTCAGCGACACTTACAAAAAAAAAAAAAAAAAAAAAAAAAAAAAACAGGAAGAGACAGACAAACAAACTCAATAATAACTACAACAGCAAAACGAAAGAGAATAAAGAAACACAACACCAAAGACAGCAAGATCTGTCTCGCTCCACGCCATTCCCTTCCTTCAAGATTTAATCAGCGACAGTTTATAGACGTAATCGACCGTCTTTTGTCCTCAGCAAAATCATTGAAGAAATCGCACCATTTCGTTTTCTTTTCATTATAGTCCCCGTTCTACTTTACACTTCCTCCGTTTTCTTTTACGCCAGCTACGTTTTTTTTCCATTTTCTTTTACGGTTCCGTTTTCTTTAGCGCGGATCCGTTTTCTTTACGGTCATTCCTTTTTTTACCTTCGGTTACATTTTTTTATCGTGGTTTCGTTTTCTTTGCAGAAGTCTGTTTCCTTAGCGATGGTTCAATTTTGTTTACGGCGGTTCCGTTTTCTTAGCAATGGCTACGTTTTCTTTGTGGCGGTTTCGTTTCCCGTTTTCTTTTGAGTGGTTTTCGGTTCCCGTTTTCCGTTTCCCGTTCTTTTGATGGTTTTTCCCATTTTCTTTTTAAGAAGCTCCGTTTTCCCTACGGCAGTTCCGTTTTCTGTGCGATCTCACTGTGGCTTTTGAACTTTTTCATTTCAAAGGTAAAATTGGAGGGAGATTCTGGCCTTCACTTCGAAAGATTTTGATTAATGCTGGCAAGGAAAGGTAGGCATAGATGGGTAGATAGGTAAATCCGCAGCAGAGAAATTGATAAAGGCTAGAGAGAGAGAGAGAGAGAGAGAGAGAGAGAAGAGAGAGAGAGAGAGAGAGAGAGAGAGAGAGAGAGAAGAGAGAGAGAGAGAGCACACAGCACACACACACCACACACACACACACCACACGCAACAACCACAACACAACAACACAACACAACACACACACACACACACACGCACACACACACAACACAACAAACACACACAACACACAACACACATGCTCACACAACACACACACACACACAACACACACACACACACACACATACACACACACAACACACACACAACACACACACACACCATATATATTATATATTATATATAATATATATATATATATATATATATTATATATATTATTATATATAGAGAGAGAGAGAGAGAGAGAGAGAGAGAGAGAGAGAGAGAGAGAGAAGAGAGAGAGAGAGAGAGAGAGAGAGAGAGAGAGAGAAGAGAGAGAGAGAGGAGAGAGAGGAGGAAGGAGAGAGAGAGAGAAGAGAGAAAGAGAAAGAGAGAGAGAGAGAGAGAGAGAGAGAGAGAGAGAGAGAGGAGAGAGAGAGAGAGTTAGAGAGAGAGAGGGAGAGAGAAAGAGAGAGAAAGAAAGAAAGAAAGAGAGACTTTATTTCAACATTTATATTACAGTATAATCTACATCAAAAATATGCATGAGCTATTTGAAATTCAAATGACAAAAAAAAAAAAAAAAAAAAAAAAAAAAAAAAAAAAAAAAAAAAAATATATATATATATATATATATATATAATAATATATAATATATATATATATATATATATATATCAATAACAATCAACACACAAAGTACACAATATCTACCTGAAAGGCTCGACTATATTTTTCATCTTGAGAGAAAAAAAAAAAAAAAAAAGTTCGAATGTTAATGACTAAATTTCATTAACCAAGGGATGTAATTTATCGAATGGTCATTAGAATTACAAAACTGATGAAGGCTTGATCGAGAAGCATCAATTACCTCATTTTTATTCATATCTTTTCTACTTTCTACACTCGCCCATAGTAATACTGTTTCTACTTTTGGTACCTTCTGATATGTATATATATATATATATATATATATAATATATATATATATATATATATATATATATATATATATATATATATATATATATTATATATGTGTGTGTGTGTGTGTGTGTGTTGTGTGTGTTGTTGTGTGTGTGTGTGTGTGTGTGTGTGTGTGTTGTGTGTGTGTGTGTGTGTGTGTGTGTGGTAAGTGTGTGTGTATGTGTGTGTGTGTTCTTTGTGGCAAGTGTCTGTGTGTGTGTATATGTGAGTGTGGGATGTGGGTATATACGTCAATGGATATATCCTGTTTTATATATAATTTGTTTATCCCTCTATTTATTTCTTTCCTTCTTTATTCACCTATTCACGTACACACTCACGTATGTATATATGTACACATGAACGCAGGAAACAGAGAACCGAATTAAAGAACAGTTCGATGTCTCTTCGACTCTCTCACCCACACATGTATATATAATTAAACAAACAACATTAATTATTCATGTATTCATTTGTTCCTTTGTCTGCTTACCAGTCCATCGACCAGTGGGATTAGATTATTCATTTCTTATTCATATATTCACTTAGATCAGCGTGAAAGAAGCTGTTTGTCAAGGTATTTCTGTCTTTATTCCTTATGACAGTTCCAATGGCTTAGAGAGAGTCATTGAAGAATCCTTTCGAATTGTTTTTTTATTTTTTAAGAATTTGAGTTGTTTTTTTTTTAGTTTAAAGAATTTGAGAGGCGTTGTTTTGTGTTGTTTTTTTTTTTTTTTTTTGCTATTTTTATTTCCCTTTCTTTTTCTTTTATTTCTTTTTCCAGAGTTTTTTTTTTATTTAAAGAATTTGAGAAGGCGTTTTGTGTTGATTTTTTTCCTTGCTATCTTTATTTCCCTTTCTTTTCTTTTTTTTTTTTTTCCCTGTCTAAGGCTTTTCTTTCCCTCTCTCTAGTCTGTTTCTTGTTTTTTTTTGTTGTTGTTTCTTTTCATTTCCTCCTTTTTTCGTAGTTTTATTTCGTTTTTTTTCTCTCCCTTCCTATAATTTTCTCTCTCTTTCCTCTTTCTTTCTCTCTCTTCTCTGTCTCTCTCTCCTTCGCTCTTTCTCTGTCTCCCCCCCCCCCTCTCTCCTCTCTCTCTCTCTCTCTCTCTCTCTCTCTCTCTCTCCTCTTCCTCTCTCTTCTCTCTATCTCTCGTCCTCTCTCTCTCTCTCTTTCTCTCTCTCGTTTCGCTAAACTCTTCTAACCTTTCGTTACTTCCCGCTCCCTCGCCATTACTCTCCTCCCTAACCAACCACTTCCTTTTATATCCTTGTTCCTTTTATTATTTCCTCCTCTCCCATTTTTACTCTTTTATCCCTTTCTTCCTCTTTACCCCTCCTCTCCCCTTTCTTTTATTCTCTCCTTTCCTCCCTGCTGACGTACTTTTCCATCCTCATTCTTTTTACTCTCCCTCTCCCTCTCTCATACTTTCATCCCCCTTTCTTTTCCTCTCGTCTTTCCTCTCCACAATCCTTCTCCTTCTCACCTGTGCCCTTTAAAAAACCATTTCTCCTTTCCCTCCATTACCTGATCCACTTGCTTTTCTCTCTCTTCCTCTCCATAATTCCCTTCTCCTTCTCCCCTCCTCTTTCCCTTTAAAAACCCTTTCTCCCTTTCCCCTCTCTATACTTCATGCCCCTTTCTTTTTCTGCTTCCTTCCCGCCTCTCCCATAATTCCCTTCTCCTTCTCATTCTCTCTCTTCCCCTTTCACCCTTTCTCCCCTTTCCCTCTCTGCATACTTCATTCCCCCTTCTTTTCCTCTCTTCTTCCCCTACTCCATAATTCCCCTTCTCCTTTTCCCCCTCAACCCTCTTCCTTTCACCCTTTCCCCCCTTTCCCTCTCCAGTACCTCAATCCCCTTCTTTTTTTTCTCTCTCCTTCTCCTCGCTCCATAAATTCCCCTTTCTACTTCTCTTCTCGCGCCTCTCTGTTCCCCTTTTAACCCTTTCTCCCTTTTCCCTCTCCAGTACCTCTTCCTATTTCTGTTCCTCTCTCCTTTCCCTCTCCATTAATTCCGCATCTCCTTTCTCCTTCTCCCTTCCCTCTTCCCCTTTAACTTTTCTCGCCCTTTCCCTCTCCAGTACCTATTTCCTATTCTTTCCTCTCTCCTTTCCTCTCCCATTAATTCCCCATCTCAGTTCTCCTTCTCCCTGCTCCTCCCTCCCTTTAAACCCTTTCTCCTTTCCTCTCCAGTACCTCTTTCCCTATTCTTTTTCCTCTCTCCTTTCCCCTCTCCCATAATTCCCCTTCCTCCTCTCTCCTCTTCCCTTTCACCCCTCTCCCGATCAGCTGTTTTGTCATGTCATATCTCCGTTTTCTTTTACGGCTGCTTCGGACCTTAATCTTCGCTTAATTAAATTTTCGATTAAAGAACTTTCCGGGTGTCTTGAGTGTGTTTCTCTCTCATTTATTATCTTCTGTTCGGTTATATCTCTCCTTTTTTTCTCTGTCTGTTCTCTCTTCTGCCTGTTTCCTGTCTCTGTTCTTCTGATCTGTTTCCTGTCTGTTTTCTGCTCTGTCTCTCTTCTCTCCTAGAGCATCCTCTCTCGTTTATCTCCATCTTCTGCTCTCCTCTTGGTTCTCTCCTCTCTTTCGTCTTCTCTTTTCGTCCTCGTCTCTCTCTCTCTCTGTATCTCTCAATTCATTCCTCCTCTCTTCCAGTCTTCGTCTACCTCTCTCTCTCTTCTCTCTTTCCTTCTCTGTCTCTCGTCCTATTCTTCTCTCATCTTCTCTTTTCCATCTCTCTCTCATCTCTCAAAAAGAAAAAGAGAAAAAAAAAGAGAAGTCAGAAATATTTTCAGGCTTTATTTCTCCTTTCTTTGTTTCATTTGTTCATCATTTTAGTTTTCTTATATTCTTTTCTTTTCTCTTTCAATATATTCTCATTTTCGGTCTTTGTTTATGTTTTTTTATTTATTCACTGCCTTGTTCCTCTTATATTTTATTGCCTTTTTTATGTTTTCTATTATACAATCATTAATCATTAGATTGTTAATTACATCTTTAAATTGTTATAACATAAACATTATTATTATTATTATCATCATTAGTTTTTATTTTTAAAATATGGTTTTCAATTTATCTCTCTTTTTACANAGGAAGGTGGGGATAGGGGGAGGAGGAAGAAGGGGGGGGCGAAGGAGGAAGGAAAGGATAGGGGAAGGAGGAAAGGGGGAGGAGAAGGGAAAGAGGGAAGGGAGGAGGACGGAAAGAGGGGAAGGGGACGAAGGGAGGGAGGGGAAGGAAGAGAGAGAGTGGAAGGGAGGAAAAGAGGGATTGGAAAGAAGAGAGAAGAGAGAGAGAGAGAGAGAGAGAGAGAGAGAGAGAGAGAGAGAGAGAGAGAGAGAGAGAGGAGAGAGAGAGAGGAGAGAGAGAGAAGAGGGGGGCAGGGCAGAGGAAGAGAAAATAGAAAGTAAGGAGAGGGAGAGAGAGTTTGATAATGCGATATAAACAACACACACAAACCTATACATATCCATATTATCAGTAAATGGGATAGATATGGACACAAATAAGAAGAGAGAGAGAGAGATAGATAGATAGATAGAGAGAGAGAGAGAGAGAGAGAGAGAGAGAGAGAGAGAAGAGAGAGGAGAGGAAAGAGAGAAGAGAAAGAGAAAGATAGATAGATAGATAGATAGATAGATAAAGAAGAGAGAGAGACAGGAGACCAGAGAGACAAAAGAATACAGCAATCTCGATCCTATCTATCCAACCCTACCCCCCACTCCTCCTCCCCACTCCTAACCCCACCCCCACTACCTCCCCCCCACCCCCACTCCACCCTCCCCCCCCCTCCCCACCATACCCCTCCCTCCCCCCGCCCCAACCCCACCTCCACCCCCTCCTCCTCCCCCACACCCCACCCCCCTCCAACACGAACCCCTTCTCCCCCCCACCCCACTCCTCCTCCCCACCCCCACCCCCTCTCCAACACGAACCCCAATTTGCCCTCTCGCACTCGAAATACGGGGCCATGATTACTCACTCGCAAAGCGCCTCTCATAATGAGCGTGTTTTCATTACACATACACACACATACAGACTCTCCATCTCTCTCTCTCTCTCTCGTGCGCTGGCGAACTCTCTCTCTCTCTCTCTCTTTCTGTTATGTCTGTCTGTCTGTCTTTCTGTCTGTTTTCTGTCTGTTGTTTTTCTGTCTGTCTCTGTCTCTGTCTCTGTCTCTGTCTGTCTGTCTCTCTCTCTCTCTCTCTCTCCCTCCCTCCCTCCCTCTAACTCCCCTCCCCCCTCTCTCCCTCCCACCCACCCTCCCTCCCTCCCCCTCTCCCCTTTCCCTCCTCCCTCCTCCCTCTCTCCCTCCCTCCTCTCTCCCTCTCTCCCTCCCCCCTCCCTCCCTCCCTCCCTCCCTCCCCTCCCCTCTCCCCCCTCCCCCCCCCCCCTCTCTCTCTCCCTCTGACGTGAAATGCGAAACAGCCGGACTAACGTTAAAACACAGCTCCCAGAACCGTGAGCTCATGACAGCGATATACCGAACGGCCATAAGTCACATCCAACAGTTATTTTACAGACGGTTCGTGTGCATAGCGACGATACAGCGTCTCTGGAGGTGATTAATCATTAATCATTAGCGTTAATGGAGGGCGGCGATGCGGGGGTGGGGTGGGGGGAGGGGGGAGGGGGGTGGGAGGGAGGGAGGGTGGGGGGTGAGAGGGGGAAAGGGGGAGATAAATGTGGAAAAAAGTGGAAAAAAATGAAAAATGTGGAAAAAAGTGGGGAAAGGGGAAGGGGGAGGGGGAGGGGAAGGGATAGGGAAGGGGGAGGGGAGGGGGGAAAGGGGAGATAAATGTGGAAAAAGTGGAAAAAATGAAAAATTGTGGAAGAAGTGGGGAAAGGGGGGAGGGGGGTGGGGGAGAGGGGGAAAGGAGGAGATAAATGTGGAAAAAAGTGGAAAAAAAAGAAAAATGTGGAAAAAGTGGGGAAGGGGGGAGGGGTGGGGGGGAGGAGGGGGGAAGGGATAGGGAGGGGGAGGGGAGGGGTGGGGAGAAAGGGGAGATAAATGTGGAAAAAAGTGGAAAAAAATGAAAAATGTGGAAAAGGTGGGGAAGGGGGGGAGGGGGGTGGGGAGAGGGGGAAAGGTGAGATAAATGGTGGAAAAAGTGGGGATGGGGGGAGGGGGGGTGGGGGAGAGGGGGGAAAGGGGGAGATAAATGTGGAAAAAATGGAAAAAATGAAAAATGTGGAAAAATGGGGAAAGGGGAGGGGGAGGAGGGAGGGGGAGAAGCGGGGAGGGAAAGGGGGAGGAGGGAGGGAGGGGGATATGTAGGTTGGAAAGCAATAGGGGGATCGAGTGTGTCTGTGCCTGTCATTTGTGTAATTAGCCCTGGTATTAATTACATCTGGTATTAATTACATGAATATTGGTATCCCCGATGAGGAATTTTTGGCCTTTGGGGAATTTCATCTTTGTTGTTGTTGTTGTTATTCGTGTATTTGTTGTTTTTATTTATGATTCGTATTTGATAGATGGATAAAGATAGAATGACGGTAATAGAAGTATGATGATGTTAATTGTATTACTAATATCGATGATTGTGATGATACCAATACAAGTCACAAGGATGTAACTATTAATAATGGTATTCACAATGCTGATAAAATATATGTTAACAATACTAAGTCTATTACTGATAATGAAAAATACAACAATTCATTATCAATAACAACCACTCTTAATGATAACTCTTCAATAACATCTATTTTGATATATATTTCCTAACGCACATTTTTATATAATTCATATCTAATACTAAATACTTTATTCTGATTGTTGCTATTTCCCTAAAACATCCCCTTTATGTTATTTAATCCGACATTTCTCGATACTTTGATCATTATAAAACTTGTTATTGTAAATAAACTTAATGTAATGTTATGGAGTATCACGGAAAATGTCCTTTTATCAAAATAGTAATAATATCAAAGGTGAATAAAATAGATAACATGATAAATGATGGTGATGATGATTATGATGATGTTAATATAAATTCTATTTTTGGTACTGGTGGTGTTGATAAGGATAATAATGATTTTGATAGTAGTAGTAATAGTAGTAGTAGTAGTAGTAGTAGGAATTATGATGCTGATGATAATGCTGATCCTAGTTTTGATAACACTAATTGATGATAATAATAATGATAATAATGATAATAATAATGGTATCAATAATGATAATGATAATGGTATCAATAATGATAATGATAATGATAGTGATGATAATGACAACGATAATAATGAAGACAGATGTGGAAAGGTATGAATGAGAACGAATATCTTCACAATACAAGAGATGCATTTAACCGGTTTCGAATATATCTTCGTCAGAAATACATAATATAATCGAAACCGGTAAAATACATCTCTTGTATTGTGAAGATATTCGTTCTCATTCATACCTTTCCACATTTGTCAACATGAATACGGTTCATTGCAAATGATATGACTAATAATGCTACTGCAACTACTTGTAATGATAATAACAACAACAGTGATAATAATAATAATAATAATGATAATAATAATAATAATGATAATGATAATAATAATAATAATAATAATAATAATAATAATAATATAATAATGATAACAAATAACAATAATAACAACGATAATGATATTAATGGTAATGATAATAACGATAAAACTAATAATGATAATAACAAAAAGAACAAAAACAATAATGACAATAAGAATTATGATAATCATAACAATGACAACAACAATGACAATAGTAGTAATAACGACAATAACAATGGTTGTAGTTATTATAATAATAACTATTATAATAATAACTATAATAATAAGGATATTAGTGATAACAACAACCATTAACAACAAAAATGAAAAAGTCACTATAACACTTGTAATAACATCAATAAGTAATCTTTTTCCCCTGCTGAACATAACATAAAAACTGCACGTTATTCATGTTCACTATTTGTTCAAAGAATCTCTTCAAAGATCTCATTCCTTTCATGTAATTAAAGAACTTGATCTTTCGTTCAGTAAGAGATATTATGTTGCATTGCATTGCACTCTGTTGCAACAAAGAGAAGATATATTTAGTGATTACTATAAAGAGAGAGAACTGATTGCAAATTCAAAGGTATTTATTGCAACAATTACAATTAATAATATTGCAACATTACAATACGAATCTAGTCAAGAGATGTTTGATAATCCTTTTGATATTCAACATTCCGGCCTCATATCATTCATACTGCAAAAAATCCATGTTATGTGTGTACATTATATATATATATATATATATATATATATATATATATATATATATATATAATATATATATATATATAGTATATATAGAGAGAGAGAGAGAGAGAGAGAGAGAGAGAGAGAGAGAGAGAGAGAGAGAGAGAGAGAGAGAGAGAGAGAGAGAGAGAGAGAGAGTGAGAGATGGATAGATAGATATAGATAGATATGATATATATTCATAAATACATATATGTATACACACACACCACACACATACACACACACACACACACACACACACACACACACACACACACACACACACACACACACACACACACACACGTATATATATATATATATATATATATATATATATATAATATATATATATATATATATACATACACATAAATAAACATATATATATTCACACACGTCACATCCCGTCACACGAGCCGCTCGCCTCCAACACAGCCGTAGTTTTCCCTGCTTCGCGACAACACTAAGCGAGATGGAGGCCGATGTGTGATATTCTGTCGACTGATAATGTCATTGCATTAGCTTAATGACTCTGACGAAATGCGTCCCTATGACTCTGGTGCGAATTTCCTTCTCTGGATCAGGTAACTTTGGAAACTGCGAAGTGAGAGTCAATTTGTTTCGGACTGTTGAGGACGTGTGTAAAGAGATACGTTTGTAGATGGGTATGTTGAGATACGTCTGTGCATTTTTATATATATTCTCTCTCTCTGTCTCTTTCTGTCTGTCTTTGTCTCTGTCTGTCTTTCTGTCTGTTTTTCTGCCTCTGTCTGTTTTTCTGTTTGTCTCTCTCTCCCTCTCCCTCCCTCTTTCTTTCTCTTTCAGAGATATATCTGTGTATATTTATATATGTTTATGTATATATGTACATATATAACGAACATGCGTATGTATATACATAGATACACCACACACGCACACACACATACATACACACACATACAGCGAGGAATACACACAGAAACATACACCACACACACACACACAAATTAGAAAATGAAATTGATATTCATTGAGACTGAAATAACTAGAATTAACATCTTTATTAAAATATTATTTATGGACACGATGTTTTTTTTATTGTTTCACTACAGGAGATAGAGACAACATTCAAATATTTTTCATTATGGTATACACACCATGTCCATAACAAAGTGTGTTTACACGTATATACATGAAAATCTATTTGGTCAGCGGAGGTCATAAGCGTGTATGTGTGTGTGTGTGTGTGTGTGTGTGTGTGTGTGTGTGTGTGTGTGTGTGTGTGTGTGTGTGTGTGTGTGTGTGTGTGTGTGTGTGTGTGTGTGTGTGTGTGTGTGTGTGTTGTGTGTGTGTGTGTGTGTGTGATAGATGGGTAGAATATAGAGATAGATAGGTAGGAAGAGAGATAGGTAGGGGGATAGACAGACTGATGTAAAGATAGACAGAGAAAGGTAAAGATAGAGATAGGTAGACAGACAGACAGACAAATAGATAGATAAAGAAACATACAAAGATAGACAGAGACACAGCTAGAAATATATATACATAGATACACAGACCTACATATAGATAAACAGATACGTTCCAATCTCTAACCACCTATCTATCTATCTAACCAGCAATTGATGTTTGCGAACTGAACAGTCCCCCCAAAATGACAACTTTTGACATTGCAATAGTTCTAGACGAGTTATTATTAGTTATTTAGTTATTCTAAATAGTTATTTAAATAGTTATTCTAAACAAGTTCAAAAGGGAAACACAAAGAGCTCAGACATGTAATAGCTCCCAGGTCATCTCCGTAATCAGGTGCATGATGACCTTGCATGACCCATTCAGGTGTTGGGGAGGCAAACGTGTCGGTAACTTGTTTGAAAGCATAACTGATAAATGGATCCATCGATAAATGATTAACGATCACGTGGTATGGGTGTGCCTTTGATGTTTATTCTTGTATATGGATGGGTCGAGTTTATGGAGACGAGTACACGAATATGCACACCCATGTACACACGCACACACACATACACACACACAAACACACACACACACAGAGAAAGAGAGAGAGAGAGAGAGAGAGAAGAGAAGAGAGAGAGAGAGAGAGAGAGAGAGAGAGAGAGAGAGAGAGAGAGAGAGAGAGAGAGAAAGAGAGAGAGAAGAGAGAGAGAGAGAGAGAGAGAGAGAGAGAGAGAGAGAGAGAGAGAGAGAGAGAGAGAGAGAGAGAGAGAGAGAGAGAGAGAGAGAGAGAGAGACAGAGACAGAGACAGACAGACAGACAGATAGACAGACAGAAATAAAGAGAGAAGGAAAAGGAGGTCAACAAAACGACAAGAGATTTGAGTTCAATAAACATACACATCTTCCTTTATGAATTCCTTTACTGAACTCTCCACTTCTCTCCACCCATCTGTTTATTCCCTTCCCTCTCCTTCCCTCTCCTTCCCTCTCCCTCCTCTCTCCTCTCCTTCCCTCTCCCTTCCCTCTCCTTCCTCTCCCCTTCTCTCTCCTCCTCTCCCCTCTCCTCCCTCTCCCTCCCTCTCCATCCCTCTCCTTCCCTCTCCCCTCCTCCTCTCTTTCCCACTCCTTCCCTCTCCTCTCTCCTTCCCTCTCCCCTTCTCTCCTCTCCCTCCCTCTCCTTCCCTCTCCTCTCCTTCCCTCTCCCTCCATCTCTCTTCCCTCCCCTCCCTCTCCTCCCTCCTCCCTCCCCTCTCCTCCTCTCCCCTCCCTCTCCTCCCTCCTCTTCCCTCCTCCTTCCCTCTCCTTCTCCCTTCTCCCTCCCTCTCCTTCCCTCTCCTTCCCTCTCCTTCCCTCTCCCTCCTCTCCTTCCTCTCCTCCTCCTTCCCTCTCTTTCCCTCTCCTTCCCTCTCCTTCCCTCTCCTTCCCTCTCCCCTCCTCTCTCCTCCCTCTCCTTCCCTCCCTCCCTCTCTCCCTCTCTTTCCCTCTCCTTCCCTCTCCTTCTCTCGTTTAATCGAAGGGCCAATAATTAACCAGGATATGCAAATGAACCTGGAAATATTTGATCGATAGATAAATTCGTCAAGGAAGAAGAGAAATGAGAAGAGAAAGGAGGAGAGAACACAAAAGGAATAATAGGAGGGAGGAAGAAGGAGAAATGGTAGAGAAAGAGGATAAAGGGTGGAAAGGAGAAATAGGAGGAGGATGAAGAATAATTAGAAGAAAATGAAGAAGGCAGGAGAAATAGGAGGAGGAAAAAGAGATGGAAGAAAAGGAGAGAAAATAAATAATGTGAAGGAATTGGAGGAACAGGAGGAAGGGGAGAAGATAAAAATGAAGAAGGAATAGGAGGAGGAAGAAGAGGAGAAAGAGGAGAAAGAGGAGTAGGGGAAGACGAAGTAGTAGTAGCAGTAGAAGAAGAAGAAGAAAAGAAGAAAAAAGGAGAGAGAATAGGACGACGACGACGAAGGAGAGGGAGAAAAGAATAATTAAAGGAAGAAGAAAGAGTAAGAGAAGAGGTAAAAGAAGGAGAAAAAGTAGAAGAGGAAGAAGAAGAGGAAGTAAAAGAAGAACAAGAAGACAAGCGATAATAACTCAAGCATACGTTGACTAAAATACCAAGCGATGATAATAATGATAATAATAATGATATACTAATAATGATAAGGATAAAGATAATAACAATAATGCGAATGATAATAATAATGATAATGAAAATAACAATAATGATAATAATAATGATAATAATAATGATAATAATAATAATATTATTATTAATAATAATGATAATGATGATAATAAAGATGATGATGATAATAATGATAATGATAATAATAATAATAAAAAAAAAATAATAACAATGATAATGATCATAATAATAAGAATAACGATAACAACAGAAATAGCAATAATGTCAAAGTAGTGACTTCCAAAGGATTTAATGTAACTAATGGACATTACGGAATACGTTTTAGGCCTATGATGAGCTAGCGAAATAACGGTCGTATGAATATTCATAGATATTGGATACGTTCTAGCTGTCTCAGGGTACAGTCACACGGGAACTTCTGAGAGAGCGAGAGAGAACGATAGATAGATAGATACATAAGTAGAGATAGATAGATAGATTGAGAGATTGATAGGTAAGAATGTATGTATATATTTATAGATGGGTAGAAATTTATGTAGAGATGTATAGAGAGATAGATAGATAGGTGGATAGATGGATAGATGGATAGAGATAGAGAGAGACGAGAGGAGAAAAAGAGTTAACTATTGTTACCGAAATAGAGCGAAGAGAAGAGAGAGAGAGAGAGAGAGAGAGAGAGAGAGAGAGAGAGAGAGAGAGAGAGAGAGAGGAGAGAGAGAGAGAGAGAGAGAGAGAGAGAGAGAGAGAGAGAGAGAGAGAGAGAGAGAGAGAGAGAGAGAGAGAGAGAGAGAGAGAGAGAGAGAGAGAGAGAGAGAGAGAGAGAGAGAGAGAGAGCGAAAGCTTAAAACAAAGAGAGCGAAAGATGCTGACACCCACAGGCACGGAAGAAGATGCTACAGTGGCAGAGAAAGTAGCCACCCACCCCTCCCTCCCTCCCTCCCTCCCCCTCCCTCTCCCTCTCCTTCCTCATTCCTTCCCTCCCTCCCTCTCCCTCCTCCCTCCTTTCCTTCCTCCTTCCCTCCCCTCCCTCCCTCCCTCCCTCCCTCCCTCTCCCCCTCCTCATTCCTTCCTTCCTTCCCTCCCCTTCCCTCCCCTCTCCTCCCTCCCTCCCTCCCTCTCCCCCTCCCTCTCCCCCTCCTCATTCCTTCCCTCCCTCCCTCCCTCTCCTCCCTCCCCTTCCCTCCCTCCTCCCTCCACCCCCCTCCCCCTCCTCATTCCTTCCTCACGACCTCCGTTTCACCGCCTGAGGATCTGGACTTAGATACCGGTCCAGTCTGCTTAAAAAAAAGGAAAAAAAAAAAGAAAAATAAGAATAAAAGAATAGATGAATGGTTAAAGAGAAATAGAAATAGACAAAATAGGGAAGATAGAGCAAAGATACAAGAAATGAATCAAATAATGATATGATAAAGATGTATAAAAATAGATGAATAGTTAAAGAGAAATAGAAAAATAGGGAAGATAGAACAAGAATACAAGAAATGAATCAAATAATGATATGATAAAGATGTAAAAAAATAGATGAATAGTTAAAGAGAAATAGAAAAAAATAGGGAAGATAGAACAAAGATACAAGAAATTAATTGAATAATGATATAATAAGAATATAAAAATAGATGAATAGTTAAAAGAGAAATAGAAAAAAAATGGGAAAGATAGAACAAGATACAAGAAATTAATTAAATAAGATATAATAAAGATATATTAAAAAAATAGATGAATAATTAAAGAGAAATAGAAAAAAATAGGGAAGATAGAACAAAAATACAAGAAATTAATTAAATAATGATATAATAAAGATATAAAAATAGATGAATAGTTAAAGAGAAATAGAAAATGGGAAAGATAGAACAAAAATACCAGAAATGAATTAAATAATGATATAATAAAGATATAAAAATAGATGAATAGTTAAAGAGAAACAGAAAAAATTGGAAAGATAGAACAAAAATACAATAGATGAATTAAATAATGATAACGGTAAGATATAATAACAATGATAATCATAATGATGATGATAATACGGATAATGAATAATATAAACAGTGATAATGATAACTAAAAAAAAGGTAATGATAATTTTGAAAATGACAATAATGATGATGATACAATAATGATAATGATTATGATAATAATAAAATAATGATAACGATAATGATAATGATGATGGTAAGGATAACAATATGATGATAATAATGATTGTAGTAATAATAGTAATGTGAATAATGATAATGATCATGATAGTAATAACAATAATAAAAACCTCATCAGTTAAGGATAATGATGATAACTATAATGATATTGATAATTACAATATTGATAATGACAATGATAATGATGATAACAATAATAACAATAACAGTAATGATAATAATGATGATATTGATAACAACAACAACAATAATGATAATAGTAATGCTACAATTACTACTAATGGTAATAATTACAATAATGATAATAATGAAAATAATAATAACAATTATGATCATAGTAGTAGTAGTAAAGATATTGATTATAATAATGACAATAGCAATGATAATGATGATACTGTTGATAATAATGATAATAATAATGATGATGAAGATGATGAAGATAACGACGATGATAACACCAACAACAGACATAATAACAATAACAATAACAGCATAAATAACAAACCAAAAGATAAAACAATATTCCCTCCAATAGCAATAACAATAAAAAAAATCACACAAAAAGAGCCGCCACAGGAAATGATAACTCAACCGTCAGCCTAACAATAACAATGATAAACAGCATCACATTCAACCAACATATCCTAGATTCTACAGTAATTCCAATTACATGAACGACCTTACAGTGATTTATTATTGCGGGGAAAATAGCCTAGCTGGTAACTCGTATAACATGTGAGTTGCCGGTTACTCTTTTAGTTCGCCATTTTATCAAACGCGCATGGGGTGAGCACGGCGATATTGGAGTAAAGGAAAGGAGGAAGAAGATAAAGAAGATGATAAATGGAGGTAGATAGATAGGTAGGTAGATAGATAGATAGGTAGGTAAGTAGGTAGGAAAGTAGAAAGAGAGAGAGAGAGAGAGAGAGAGAGAGAGAGAGAGAGAGAGAGAGAGAGAGAGAGAGAGAGAGAGAGAGAGAGAGAGAGAGAGAGAGAGAGAGAAGAGAGAAAGAAAGAAAAGAGAAGAAAGAAAGAAAAGAAAAGAGAGAAGAAAGAAAGGAAGAAAGAGAAAGAAAGAAAAAGAGAAAGAGAGGCAGAGAGGATCGCACCGATACATGAAGAATATCTTGACATACGTTAGTGTCAGCGAGAACGAGGAAGGGGGGGGGAAGGAGGGGGGGGGAGGGGAGGGAGAGGAAACCATGAGGAAATAGGGAGGGGGGGAAAGGGGAGGGGGTGACGAGGTAAGGGTAGTGGGGGGAGGAGGGAAAGAGGGTCGAAGAGGAGAGAGAGAGGGGAGGGGGATAGGTAGCGATGGAGGAGAAGAAGGAAGGGGGGGGGGGTGATGAAGGAGGAGAAGGAGGAGGAGGGAGGGAGGGAGAGGGGGGAGAAGTGATTTTTATCTCTGACCCTTCGATTCTTTCCCGTCCTCCGCCCCCTCCCCCCCCCTCCGCCTTTTGGTCAGTTGGGGGTGGGGTGGGATGGGGGGAGGGGATATTCTATCTCTGTCTAGTTCCAGTTATTTTTTTTCTCTCTCGCTTTCTTTCCGCTCCTTCTTTCTAGTTCTCGTTCTTTCGATATTTCTCTCTGCTCACTCTGCCTGTCTGTCTCCCTCTGCCTCTCCTCTCTCTCTCTCTCTCCTCTCTCTCTCTCTCTCTCTCTCTCTCTCTCTCTCTCTCTCTCTCTCTCTCTCTCTCTCTCTCGCTCTCTCTCTCTTTTACCCTCTTTTTATCTTCTTTCTCATATCTCTCCCTCTCCCTCTCTCTCTCTCTCTCTCTCTCTCTCTCTCTCCTTCTCTCTCTCTTCTCTCTCTTCTCTTCTCTCTCTCCTCTTCTCTCTCTCCATTTCTCTCTCTCATTGTTTCTCTTTTCTGCATCAGCAATATTACATAAATAATAACCCACACGAAATAAACTTCAATAAAAAAAAATAACCCTCCATAACTAATATAAGTCATTGCCACTGGAGTTAAGAATGAATAAATCTGAAAAGGGTTATCGCCTTAATCATTTAAAAACTATTTAGCTGAGAAAAAAAACTATTAATCAGTAATAATGGGGATCTACTTGTTGACACGGAGGCTGTGTATCTGAAAGTGATGTCTGATGAATGTTAATAAGTCTCTTTCTGGCTCTCCTTCTTCTCTCTCTTCTTTCTGCTTTCTTTTCTTTCTTTATTATTTCCTTTCTTTCTTTCTTTTCCTTACTCTCTTTTCCTCTTCCTCTTTTTTTTTCTCTCTCTCTCTCCTTTTCTTTTTTCTCCTCTCTGTCTCTCTCTCTCTCCTTTTTTTTTTTTTTCTTTCCTCATTTTTGTTCGGCTCTCTCTCGTCGGGTTTCTCTCTCCTCTCTCTCTCTCTCTCTCTCTCTCTCTTTCTCTCTCTCTCCTCTCTCTCTCTCTCTCTCTCTCTCTCTCTCTCTCTCTCTCTCTCTCTCTTTCTCTCTATCTCTTTCGTCTTTTTCAGATCTTTTGCATTATCTTAATCCTTTCTATCTCAGGCTTTTTTCACATTTCTACCCTATTATCTTTCTCCATTCAATTTCTCTATTATGTTCGTTATATAATAATTATATATTAAGAGAAAGATGATGAACGAAGAGTTTATATATATATATATATATATAAATAACAAAGAAAAAAATAAGGACGATTAATAAAGAAGAGAGATAATGTATCGATAGAGAAGATATACGTAAATATAAAACTGAAACAGAAGAAGAGGAAGAAGGAAAATAATGTATATATATGAAATGAATAGGACCTAAAGAGAGAGAGACAAAGAGAGCGTTGCATTAGCTGTCGACATATCCTTTTCTCTTAATTATCCACTACTTAAAATTTATCACTCTTTCTTATCTCTTCATCCGTCTTGTCGCTCGTTTGTTACACTGGGTTATCTTTTTTCGTTATTTGTTTTCCTTTTTTTCTCTTTATCGAGAGAGAGGAGGATGTTCGAGAGTTGTGAGAGAGGATTAGAGAGAGAGACGAGAGAGAGAGAAGAGAGAGTATATGATTATATTTGAGGATCTTTTCATTGCGAGAAGAAGAGAGAAAGAGGAGAGAGAGAGAAAGAGAGAGAGAAAGAGAGAGAAAGAACGATAGAGAGAGCTTATTTTATCTATTATATATATATATAATATCTATATAAACTCTGTTATATATGAGAGAGAGACAAAGATTAGAGATAGATAGATTAGAGAGATTATAAGAGAGAGCGCGAGAGAGAAATATATATATATATATATATATATATAACCACAAATTTGATGGATCCTCATCTCTCCCAAACGTCTCGTAGCGGGAGACCAAAGCATGTGAATCAACCGGCTTCGTTGTCGGTATTTCGGGAGGTTGGTGATTGGGGNAGTTATTTCGATAGGGGTAAAGGCATTAAAGGGGGGTGGAGGTAAATGAGGTAAAATATCAGTAGGCATAAGGTGGGGGGGGTGTCAGGGGGTGAGGGAAAGGGGGCTACACAAGGGGAAGGGCGGGGAGGTGGTATGTGACCTGGGCTAGGACTAGTTAGGGGGAAGGGAGGAGGGGGGTGGGGTAGGGGGGATGGGTATAGAGGGGCTGGAGAGTCGATCGATGGGTTAATCTGGTACTAGGTGGTATTTGGATGGGCGTGTGGGCGGGGGTGGAGGTGGGGGGGGGTCAAGTTTCGGGGTCATTTAGAAGGTGTAGATCAGTGGTTTCTCTCTCTCTCCTCTCTCGGTCACTTTCTATCTCTTCCCTTCTTTCTTTTTTTCTTCTCTCTCTCTCTTCTTCCTTATCTCTCTCTCTCTCCGGTCACTTTATCTCTTCCATTCTTTTTTTTCTTCTCTCTCTCTCTCTTCTTCTTTCTCTCTCTCCTCTTCTCTCTCT
>NW_020869708.1:408872-411372 GCF_003789085.1 Penaeus vannamei | reverse complement strand
CGCAAAAAACGTACACACATGAATACATTTACTCACCCACAAATAAAGCAAAAAATCGTACACACATGTATACATTAAACTCACGCAAAAAACGTACACACATGAATACATTTACTCACAAAAAAAAGAAAGAAAAAATCATGAATACATTCACTCATGTGGATACATTTACTCACCTCAAAGAAAGAAAAAAATCATACACACATGTATACATTAACTCATCGCAAAAACGTACACACATGAATACATTTACTCATCACAAAAAAAAAAAAAAAAAAAATCACACATACATGTATACATTCACTCATCGCTAAAAACATACACACATGAATACACTTACTCACACACAAAAATCAACATACATGTATACATTAAAAAAAATCGTACATACATTATACATTAACTCATCGCCAAAAAACATACACACATGAATACATTTACTCACCGCCAGTAGCAGGGTTGCCATGGCATGCAAAGAGGCTGTAGTCTGGACGTCAATAATTTCCTTTAGATTGATGCTTAGAGGTAATTTGTTTTGCTTTGCTTTTGTTTGTTTGTTTTTCTTTCTTCTTTTCATCTTTTGTTATATGTATGTATCTGATGGTTTGTTTGTATTGATGTTTTTTCTGAGTTTTTAGTTTTTTTAGGTTTTGTCTGTAGATCTGTTTATCTATCTGTATATGTATCTATTTATGTATTTATGTATAGATGGATGTATCTCTTCTCTCTCTCTCTCTCTCTCTCTCTCTCTCTCTCTCTCTCTCTTCTCTCTCTCTCCTCTCTCTCTCTCTCTCTCTCTCTCTCTCTCTCTCTCTCTCTCTCTCTCTCTCTCTCACCTTCATACTCACCTCAAGCTCCCTCCTGTTTATCTATCTATATATGTATCTATTTAGGTATTTATGTATGGATGAATGGATATATCTGTCTATTTATCTATCTATCTGTCTGTCTATCTGCTTGTCCGTTCATCTATCCATCTATCTGTATCTCCTTTGTCTGTTTATCAATTTATCTATCTGTCTTTTCTTCTGTCTGTCCATCCATTTATCTGTATTTCCTTCTGTCTGTCTATTCATCTTCCTTTCCATTCGTTTATCCACTAATCCCTCTATCCCTCTATCCACCTGTTTCCCCATCCACCCAATTATCACTTATCCATCTCCACCTGTTTCCCCATCCACCCAATTATCACTCTATCCATCTCTATCCTTCCTTCCAAACCCACTTTCTCTCAAGCGAAGTCAAAATAGACTTTTTCATTTGACATATATGGACGTGGCAGAAGACAAATTCATTCATTAATTTTGCAATTTGTTATTCATTAGGTCGAGTTTCCTTCCCATTTCAGGGTCTGTTGGAGGCGAATCTCGTGTTATCATTCATCGAAGAGTGAATTAGAAAAAAGAATTAATTAAATAGGTCTATTTATCACAGGTCGATGGCGGGGAGAGTGGTAAGAAGTTTGGTATGGTTTTGTTGTTTAATTAATCTATTTCTCTTTTTCTGTTTATTTGTGTTTATTGTCGTTCTCCTTCACTTACTATTTCAAAAAAAAGACAAATAAAAAAAAATAAATAAAAGAAAAATAATAATATCAATAATAATCTTTTCATTTTTCTCCCTTTCTTCTTTCCCTTAACCCTTCTTCCTCTTCTCTCACCCCTTCTCTATATCCTCCTTCAATTCTTCCTTACTACTATCAGTTCCCTCTCCCCTTCCCTCTCCTATTCTTTGTTTTCTATCTCTCCCTTACATCCCTTTTCTTCCCTTTTAACCATTCTCCTCTCCTTTCTCCTTTCTTACCATTTACTCTATCCTCATCAAACCTCCCTTCCTAAAAATCCTACCTTTCTACCCCCCCCTCTCCCAACCGACCTTCATTTCCCCTCCCCTTCCCCCCTTCCCTCTCCCCTTTCTCCCAACCACTCCTTCAACCTCTTTACCCTCCCTCTCCACCTCACCCTCTTCTCCCCACTCCACCTCCCTCCCAATATCCTTAATTTCCTTCCTCTCTTCCCTTTACTCACCCAAACCACCTCTCACCCCTACCCCTTCCACCCTCACCCCACACTCTCCCACTATCATCCCAACCACCTCTCCCATCCTTCTTTTATCCCCTCCCCCTCCCCCTTCCCCTTATCTCCCCATCCCCACCTCCCCCACCCTACTTTAATCCCCCCTCTTCCCCCTCCCCCTCTCTCCCCATCACCTCTTCCACCTTCTTTATTCTTTCTTTCCCTCCCCTTATCTCCATCCACCTTCCTCCCCCACCCTTACTGTATCCCCCCTCTCCTCCCCCATCCACCCTCCTTCCCAACCCTTTTTCTTTATTCTCCTCCCTCCCCCCTCCCCCCCTTATCTTCCCCATCCACCTTCCTTCCACCCTTCCTCCTCACCCTTACCCTTTCCCCTTTAACCCCTTATCCTCCCCATTCACCTCCTCCCCCCACCCCCCCCTTTTCCTTTATTTTTTCCCCCCTTTTCCCCCCTCTCCCCCTCC
>NW_020869708.1:402522-408690 GCF_003789085.1 Penaeus vannamei | reverse complement strand
ACAGAGAGAAGACGAGAGATAGACAGGAGGACAGAGAAGAGAGAGACAGGACCGAGAAAGAGAGAGAGAGAGAGAGAGAGAGAGAGAGAAGAGAGAGGAGAGAGAGAGAGAGAGAGAGAGAGAGAGAGAGAGAGAGAGAGAGAGAGAGAGAGAGAGAGAGAGAGAGAGACAAGATAGATAGATAGAGAGAGAGAGAGAGAGAGGAGACAGAGAGAAGAGAGTAGATAGAGATAGAGAAGAGGAGACAGAGAATAAAAGGAGAAAGACAGAGGACGACAGAAAAATAGAGTGAAAGAAAGAAAGAAAGAAAGAAAGAGAAATGCATAACCAGAAAGAATTAACATAAGATACCTCAATGAGTCCTCGATGGCAATGTGCATAGTTTCGAATCGTGCGTGTCCCTATTATGCGTGAATGAATTAGAGTCGAAGAGAGTCACGTGGTTCGATCCCTTTGTCGAGAACAAAAGAAACTCGGCACAACGACACGCACCTCTCTCTCTCTCTGTCTGTCCTCTCTTCCTCTCTCTCTCTCTCTTTCTCACTCTTTCTCTCCCCTTTCTCTCTTCTCTCTCTCTCTCTCTTTCTCTCTCTCTCTCTCCTCTCTCTCTCTTTCTCACTCTTTCTCTCCTTTCTCTTCTCTCTTCTTTCTTCTGCTCTCTCTCTCTCTCTCCGGCACATCGACCACACACGCCTCCCCCGAGGGCATGTTCTTAGCTACGACTTGTTCATTCTTGTTCAATTTCGCTGAACAAATCGTAGCTGCGTGTTCTTTTGCGACAGCCTTTCTCAGAAGAGGCCTCGTTGTCTCCTCCTCTCTCTCTCATTCTCTTCTTTTTGTCTCTGTCTCTTCGCTCTTCTATTATCGCTTCACTCTTTCCAGCCTTTCCTTTCGAACGTTCCTCCCGTCTCTCCTTTCTTCGCTTGTTCCTCTTGTCCTTCCGCCTCTCGCGCATCCGTCATCTCTTCCATCTTCTTGCTCGAGAGGAGTCGCTTTCCTTTTCTCGTTGGCCCTCTGCTTCCTTCTTCCTCTCTAATTCCTCGTTTCTTTATCCCGCGAGCGTCGCCGCTTCTCCCTCATTCTCTCTATTCCTTCTCTCCCTCCTTTCTTTTCATCCGCTCTCCGCTCGTGCTCTCTTCTCCCAGTCCCTTCTATATCCCTGCGCGTCTTCCTGCTGCTCACCGAAGTCCCTTATCCTGCCCTCTCTCGCCCTACTCTTCCCATCCTCTGCCTTCTATCATCTCTCCTCTGATCCCCTTTCCCCTCGCTCCCTTTCCTTCCCTCTTCCCCCCTTCTTCTCCCTCTCCCCTCCTTCCTTTCCCTCTCTCCTCTGTCCCTTTTCCCCTGCTCTTTCTTCTCCCTCTTCCCCTCTCTTTCCCCTTTTTTGCTTCCACTGTCCTTCCCTTCTTCTTTCCCCCACTCTTCTTCTCCCCGCCTGTCCCGACTTTTTCCCCTCGCCTCTCTCTTCTCTTTCTCCTGTCCCTTTTTTCCCTTCGGTTCTCCCTTCTTCTCTCCCCCGCTCCACCTTCCTCTCTCCCATCTCCTATCCCTCCCCCCTGTTCTCCTTTTCCCCTCGCTCTCCCTTCTCTTCTCCTCCTGTCCCCTTTTCCCCTCGTTCTCCTAATCTTCCATCTCCCCCTCTGTCCCTTTTTTCCCCTCGCTTTCTCTCTTCTCCCCCCGTCCCCCTCCTCTGCCCCCGCTTCCCCTTCCCTCTCTCCCATCTTCCTCCCCCTGTCCTTTTTTCCCCTCGCTCCCCTTCTCTTCTCCTCACTGTCCTTTCCTCCTCGTTCTCCTTTCTTCTCCCCTATCTTCCATCTCCCCCTTCTGTCCTTTTTCCCCCTCGCTCTCCTCTTCTCCTTCTACCCCTGTCCCCTTTTTTCCCCTCGCTCTCCTTCTTCTCTCTGCCCGCGTTCCCCTCTCTCCCCCGCTTCCCCTTCCTCTCTCCCATCTCCCCCCACCCTTGTTTTTTTCCCTCGCTCTCCCATCTTCTCTCCCCCCGTTCCCTCTCGTCCTGGGAACTCCCCGAAGAATCTTGTTTACGAGTTTTCGGGGACGGGTTTGATTTACTTTTATGGCAGTGGTGGTCGTGGCTCTGTGCACTTACCGAAGGCTTCCCCGTGCACGATAGGAGATAGGTGGTGATGGTGTGTTTTAGTAAGGGAGGAGGAGGAAGGGAAGGAAGGAAGGGAGGGAGGGGAGGGAGGGGTGGGAGGGAGGGAGGGAGGGAAAGAGAGGGGAGAGAGGGAGGAGGTGAAGGTGGGAAGAGAGGGAGAGGGGGAGAGAGGGAGGGAGGGAGGAGAGAAAGAAGGAGGGAGGGAGGAAGGGAAGAAGGATGGCTAAAAGGTAGGGAGGCAGGAAGAAAGAATGGAAGGAAAGTAGGGAGGGTGAGTGAGGGAGGAAGGTAGGGAAGGAATAAGAGAAGAAGGAAAAGAAGGAATGATGATATTACAATAAACAAGTAAGCAGACGCACAGAAAGAGGAAGGAAAGGAAGGAATGATGACTACAATAAACAAGTAAGCTGACGCAGAGAGATAAGACTAAAGATATATAGAATCGGAATCAACAAAAGTATTAAACAACCTTATCTCACATTCATCAAGGCTTGCCGCTGGTGTCATCCGCTAGATGGCCTGATGCTAAAACTGCACAATGCAAAATCCTCGACGGTTAACAACTGTGTTATCCCCAGCGCTTCACTGTGTGGGCAAGATAAACAAATAGACGCAGAGGACGCTGCAGAAGACGCTATTGCTCATTCATCAATGCGTCTCCTGATGTTTATTACGTCTATGTTTATCCTCATTTGGATTAACGAGCCACAGGTTCCTTAAGCGGGATCCTAACAGATATATCAGTGTCAAGAGAAGGATCTTTAAGCGACAGAGAGACAGACGAGGCTTGTCACCGATCTGTTCGAATGGCGGTCCGGGGTGCGTCTGATGGCTGCTTGCTAATGTTTTACCAATACTAATGCCGTTTATTTACCCAGGACCCTGACTAAAGGCTAGCAAGAAAGGAAAAGGAAGTTTTCTGAAAAATAATCACATCTTTTAATAGAATTCGAGACAGAGCGGTGCTTCGCTTAGCAATTTACTTCCAGAAGGTATTATCACGCGGGCCTACCGAGAGCCAATTACGACATTCGGATTTTCGCGGGTCTTTCAAAAAAGCATCACGCGCGACGGGGATAATGGTGTTGAAACCAACTTATGAAAGGATTAGAGGGAGTTTTTCTTTTGTGGTTCTTAGTATCAAATTTTACGCACATTTGAAAGCTACTACTATTTTTTTGTAAGTAGATAGGACAAAATATTCCAGCGTTCGAATGTCATATTGAGAGACATTTTCTTTCTTGTGACAAAAGAATAAATGAATACGTGTGTGTGTATGTGTGTGTATGCATGAACGTGTCTGTGTGCATTGTATGAGTGTGTCTGTGTACGTATGTATGAATATATACATATGATATCCACAATTTAGCGAACGGGCTCATGTTAATCCTCACTTGTATTTGTCCATCGACCTGTAAATCTCCCGAACTACTGTACTTCTTAAGGCCATTGTTTTCCTCTCAGCGACCGCGTCCTCAGCCGGGGAAGGATTAGTCAATCGCCCTGGCAGTCCGGCGGCCGTGAGAATTCGGCTTTTTCTCACGTACCTTTGCCCTCTGTATGGCCGAGCGCAGGGATCCAGAAGGGCTGCTGGGTGCAATAGCTTATCAAAGGACGTTAATTGCGGGTCACCTTACCACGCGGCGGCCATTGAAGGGGGTAGGGGAGGAGGGGGAGGAGGGGGTGTGATCCCTTTTCTTTTGTTCCGAACTATGAAGAGGCGGCCGCTCCGTCGGGGTTGTTTGCCGGGCGTTCAAGCGGGGGCGATGCTGGTAAGGGCTTATTGCGGGCGGTTAAGTAAAGTAGGCTGGGCTTTGTGCGTGTTGGCGGCTGCGAAGAAACGGAGGCAACGCTTTTGGATATTTTTCTTCGAATATGACATGTTTACGCACATACGCACGCGTGTTTTTTTGTGCAGAAAGTACACGTTGTCACTGTAAATGCATGGTTATAGAAATTCCTCTACGAAACATTATGCGTTGTGTTTCTCTGTTTTTGCTCCCCCGGCCGCCTCGCCTAGGCCGAGGTCAAGCGAAGATGACCCCTGAGGCGGCCGGGGATTTCTGGGACCGGCCTGTGCTATGTCCGGCGACCTCTGGCTCCACCCAGGTGCTGCCCCGCGCACGCGCACGCGAGGCCCAGGGGATCCGAGGGTCCGAGCACCCGGACGCGGCCGAGAGCTGGTTACGAAAGCCACCGAGAAATTGCCGTAGAAGTTCCTGAAGTGAAATGAGGCAAAAGAAATGCTCAGGACGAGATGCAGTTGAGATGAGTAGGAAATGCGCAGATTACATTTCTTGATAAATATGAGACAAAGACAACTGCAAGACGAATGCTGCCTGCAAGAATGAGGGTTCGAATCCCTTTCGGAGAGGCTATTTATTCACCATATCAATGCGGTAGTGCATTGTTCCATCTTTCATGAGGCAAAGAGAAATGTCGCCTCTGTTTAATCGGAACGCAATTAAATAGTGGTCGTCCTTGACTATAGGAAAATATTGTCATGATAAATACTTACTCCTTTGTATGTTTCTGCCATTCTCTCTCTCTTTCCATCTCTTTCAGTGTCTTGTGTCCTTGTCTGCCTATTTGTCTCTCGGTTTTATCATCTTTTCCTGTTCACATCACACCATCCTCTATTTTCTTTACCCCCCTCCCATTATCTCTCTTGCCTTTTCTATCTCTACCTCTCATTCTCTCACTCTCTCCTGTCTCCCCTCTATAGATGTCTCTTTCTCTTTTTGTCTGTCTGTATCTATCTCTCCAACCCCCCCTCTCTCTCTCCCTCTCTATATCTCTCCATCTCCTCTCTCTCTCTCTCTCCCTCCCTCCTTTTTATTGAACTTATGAACTTAAAGCCTACTTATATAACATCAACTGAACCCCCCCCCCGTAATACCAAACTCACCACAGCGAAGCCTCGCCCAAAATGCGCAGATCCAGAACCCGAAACCCAGGAGAAGCCGCAGCGTGAGAGAAACAACGAAAAGGAAAACCACTTGTGCTTCCAAGCGGGTCTTCGCCTGCACGTTCGCTCGTGTCTGCGTCGGCGGCAGGTTCGCGAGGCCGTCGCACAAATTTGGAATGAGAGGAAAGTAGTCATTCCTTTCTGGGCGCAATGTCAACAAAACGTGTATGAGTTTTAAGTATAATATATATATATATATATATATATAATATAATTATATATATATAGTACATACATACATACATACATACATACACACACACACACACACACCCACATATACACACACACACACACACACAACACACACACACACACACACACACACACACACACACATATATAATATATATACATATATATATATGTATACATATATAAATAAACTTATATAACTATATATATATATACATATATACATATACATATATTATATATATATATATATATATATATATATATATATATTTTATATAAATATATATATACACATAATATATATATATATAATATATATATATATATATATATATATATATATATATAATATATAATATATATATGTATATATATATATATAATATATATATTATATATATATACACACACACACACACACACACACACACACACACCACATCACCCATATATATATATATAATATATATATATATATATATTATATATATATATGTATCATACATATGCACGACACACAAATACAAACACACACACACACACACACACACACACACCAACACACAAACACAAACACACACATAAGAACTGACTGAGATCGTCAGGTATCTTATTTCTCAGTGTTAAAGTATACAACGTATATTTACGTTTCCCGTTTTCCACACAGAGCTTTCCGTGATGGAGTTCGAGTTGATAATATTTTGTGGATAAAGATAGTGATAATGATATTGATAATAAGGATAGTAATAGTAATAAGATCAATAATAGTAATAATATTAACAATGATGATATACATGGCGACAGCAATAATGATGATAATAAAGATGATGTTGATAATAATGATAATGGTAATAATAATAGGTACAATAACAATGAGAGGAATAGTAGT
>NW_020869708.1:395022-397522 GCF_003789085.1 Penaeus vannamei | reverse complement strand
CTGTTAATATCATCATAAATGTCATTTAATTTTCGAACATCATTACCTTTATTACTGTATTTGTTATCAATAACATCAATGCTTTATTCATGATTATTCTCATAATCATTATTATTACTACCAACAATAATAATAATTATTGCTGTTGTTAAAATCTATCATTATCATTGATATGAGAATCATAATGATTTTTATTAGTATATGCATTTACAACAATAACTTTCATCACTACCATAATCATTAAACAAGGAAAGTCAAATCTTCATAAAATTTATATAAGGTAAAGTAAAAAATCTTTCTTTATCTTACACATGACGCGAGAGAGAGAGAGAGAGAGAGAGAGAGAGGAGAGAGAGAGAGAGAGAGAGAGAGAGAGAGAGAGAGAGAGAGAGAGAAGAGAGAGAGAGAGAGAGAGAGAAAGAGAAAGAGAAAGAGAAAAATAGAGAGAGAGTGAAAGATAGATAGATAGATAGATAGAGATAGAGAAAGCGAATGACAACGACGAATACCACACGGCGTCCAATACACCCCCCCCCCACAACACCCCACCCCACCCCACCAAAGGGATAAAACACACTCGCAGAAAGTGAGATAACGGAGGAGGCGAAGGAAGGGGGGCGAGGAGAGGGCAAGAGGCGAGGAGATAAGGACACGAGAGCGCCACCGAGGATAATTGGACACTAATACCTGGCGTGGTATTACGTAGACCAGGCCTTCCTGAGTGAGAGTATATTGACAGGTATTCGACACAGGTACCGGCTAATTATGGGAAGTGCTGGGGCGCGAATGCCAAGACGTGAGGGAGGGAGGAATGGTAGGGAGGGAAGGATGGGGAGTGGGGAGGAGAGAAGAAAGGAAAGGGGGAGAGAGTGGTAGGGAGGGAAGGATGGGGAGAAGGGAAGGGAGAAGGGGAAAGGGGGAAGAGGGAGTGGTGGAGAGAAGGGAAGGATTGAGAGAGGAAAAGGAAAGAGGAGGGAAAGATGAGAGGAGGAGTGGGAGAGAGGAGGAGGAGGGAAGAGGGAAAGGGGAGAGGAAAAGATGGAGAGGAGAAGTAAGGAAGAGAGAGGAGGAGGGATATGGAGGAGGGAGGGAGGGGTAGAGAAGAGGGAGGAGGATTAGTGAGGAGGGAGGGATGGGAAGAGCAGGAGGGGTAGGGAGGAGGAAAGTAGGGAAGAGGGAGGGATAAGGAGGAGGAGGAGGATGGAAGGGTGGGGTGCGGGAAGAGGAGTGATGGAAGAAGGGGATGGAAAGGGAAAGAGAGGAAAGGCGAGAGAGAGGGAAGGGGAGGAAGAGGTAAGGAGGAGGAGGGACTGGTGGAGAGGATACGTGTCAAAGGAGGGAAGGGCCGGAGGAAGGAAGGGAAAGGGAAAAAGAAAGAAAGGAAGAACGAAGGAAGGAGGAAAAGGCAAAGGATAAAGAAGTAGATGAAGAAGCAAAGCGAGAGGAGGAGGAAACAGAGAAGAGAAAAAAATATAAAGAACCGACCATGAACCAAACAAAACAAAACCAAAAAAAAGAAGAAAAAAGAACAAGAAGAAGAAAAATAGAAAATGCAAATAGCCGATAACAGAACCAACACAAGAGGCCAGATTCGGATCTCCCAAAGCAAGAACTGGGTCACCGGAGCTTCTGAAGTGACCGTCGACACAGAGAGTCACTAAATACCCACTTTAGACACGCACAGAAGGACACATGTCTAATCGCCAGCTTAACGAAGACGAGAAAGGAAGATTACGGCTTCAGGTATTTGGGGAGAAGGGGGAAGGGGAGAAGGGGAAGGAGAGGGGAAAGGGGAGGGGGAAGGGGAAGGGGGGGAAGGGGTAGGGATGGGAGGAAGGAAGAAGGGAAGGGAAGGGGAAGGGGAAGGGGAAGGGGAAATGGGTGAGAGAAGGGAAAGGGAAAAGGAAGGAGGGAAGGGAGGTAGAAGAGGAAGGGGAATGGGGAAGGGAAGGGGAGGGGAAAGGGATGGGGTGGGGAGGGAAGGGAGGTTCACGTTGCGTCATGATTAGAGGTTTGTAGATCTGTGATTTTATTGTTACGGTTGCAAAATAGAGGCAGAGGGGGTTATACAGTTGAAGATAGTATTTATAAGATGAAGGTAATAATGACAACGAGAATGTCACATTTTTATGCTAATCAATGATTGCATTATTACTGATTTCTTTATAGTCATTATATTGATAAGATTACTACATGTTAATTTCATTGAAGGCTATAATATCAAACATTTTATCATGTATCTTAAATAATAATAATAATGATAATAATAATAATAACAACAACAACAATAATAATAATGATAATAAGCCAGTGATAACGGAGAGAGGTAAATACAAATATTCAACTTCATGAATTTCTGTATTAATCGATAATTCACAAATTATTCACGAATCACCTTCACGAATAATCTATGATTCGCTGATTATTTAAAATGATTGATATCCTACCGATTCACTTCATTTCACTCAAGTTCGGACGGCAAGCGAATCCTAACACTATC
>NW_020869708.1:372522-382522 GCF_003789085.1 Penaeus vannamei | reverse complement strand
GCGCATACCGTAGACAAAAGAAGTATGAAGAGAGAAAGAGAGGACGAAGGAAATGCCGGAGAGAGGAAGACAAAGTGATGCTGAGGGAATGGCATCATGATAAGGGCAAAGATATGATTTTTTTTTTATCAATGTGATTATGATAATATTGGGTGAATATTAGCATACTCATTATTACTATTTTTTCACTGTTGGCGTTATGATTGTTATAACTATAATTTTGTAGTTTTGTTTCGTAATTTCTTTACCTTTATCGTTTTTCAGGAATATTTTCCCCAAAGAATAACAACAAAACCAGGAAAAAAATACAGAAGCGAGAGAAAAAGAAAACAAAAAAGTGACATCGACAAATAAAAATGATACACGGAAATGATACAATTCTCAAAAAAAGAAAGAGAAAAAAAAGAGGAGGGGAGGAGAAAAGAAAGAACAATTAGAATCAGAACAATAATGAAATTAGCCAAATAAAAAAAAAGAAGAAGAAATTTAAAAAAATCGTATAATGAAGGTCAATAAAATGTCCCCAAAGAATGTCCAGGGTTATCTCTCGACATCTCCAAGCATAGATTTAACATAAATCAAGAGGAATTAATGGTGCTTTAGAATTCCAAAACACTCCTCGCCCAATTACAACGCGGGGATACGATCGCCACTAAGAGCCCCCCCCCCCCCCAAAAAAAAAAAGAAAGAGAGAGAGAGAAAAAAAGAAAAAGGAGAAAAAAAAACAAATGATTCTATCGAAATATTTATGTGTGGATCGTCGGCCTCTTCTTCCTGTTCATCTCTCGCGAAAGATGATCAGCTGTTGAGGTGAATATCAAATCGTGGGAAGTTAATGAATAATACGTGAATATAGAAAATTAAGTCAATTTTATTATTATGAAATTGATTTAAATTCGATTGATCTATGGCGATTTAATGGGTTTAAGTTTTTCTCGATGATTTCAATGAAGGAAGGACGTCGCGAACTCTAAGGGCTTTACACGCCGCGTTTCACGAATGTCCTCGGCCATTGATCTTTCAGTCCATTTTGACTGAATTGGATAACAGTCTCTTCCTTTGCCCCGCTTCTCCTTCGTCTCGCATCCTCTCGAATCCTCTCCTCTTAATCCTATCCGCGTCTTTCCTTCCTCTTCTTCTACCCCTTTTCCTCTCCTTCCTCCCTCTCTTTTTTCCCCTTTTCCTCCCTTCCTTCCCTCTTCTTCTATCCCTCATCCTCCCTCATTCCCCTCGCTTTCTTTCCTTCTCCCTCATCCTTACCATCTCCCTCCTTTTTTGAGAGAGAGAGAGAGAGGGAGAGAGAGAGAGAAAGAGAGAGAGAGAGAGAGAGAGAGAGAGAGAGAGAGAGAGAGAGAGAGAGATGAGAAAAGAAGAAGAAAAAGAAGAAGAAGAAGAAAAGAAAATAGCATTCATACCCGAAAGAAAAAGAAAACTCATAAGCGATGCAATCTTAACGCGAGATCTGCGTATCGCACCTCAAGCAATGAAAGTCGAAAAAAGCTGCTTGTCTTGCATTCGAAAAATTTGCATACCAATTTTTTTTCTTCTTCTTCTTCTTCTTCTTCAAGAGAGAGAGAGACGCGCAAGACCATCAAAAAGAAATAGCTTTCCTGGAGGCGTCGGAGCAGAGGGTCGGGCGGGAAGGTCTCGCCGGGTGATTCCCTTCGGTCTTGACAGATTTACGTGATTGCATTTTCCCTTTTCTTCGGGGGGTGACAGCTGGGTCTCGGATTGGGTGCGGGGCCGCTGGCGTGGCTGCGCGTGTTCGCTGTTTGTTGCTCGTTTTACGTCGCGTATTTTCACACACAACACACACGGTACACAAACACACACACACAACACACACACACACACACACACACACATATATATATATATATATATATATATTATATATATATATATATATATGTATGTATATATATATATATATATATATATATATATATATATATATATAATATATATATATATATATATATATATTATATATATATGTATATATATATATATATACATTACATACATATATACATATATATATATATATATATATATTATATATATATATATATATATATATATATATATATATTATATATTTATATAGATTATAATATATATATATATATATATATATATATATATATATATATATATAGATATAGATAGTTAGATAGATAGATAGATAGATATAGATATAGATATATATATATGTGTGTGTGTGTGTGTGTGTGTGTATTTACATTTATGCACGTATTTACGTAAGTAGCGTAAATACATCATCTTACTTTCTCATTCTAACATCTTTCCTCCCGTTAAATTCAAATTCAGACATGGGACAGAATATGAAAATAAAGGAAATATACGAAAAAGACTATTTAATAAAAAGAACTCTCATACTCCATAATTCATACAAAAAACGGATATAAAAAAGAGAAGAATGTCGAGCGCAGGACAAGTTGTCGTTCGTATCCCCTGGCGAGGCGGTCACTTACCCTTCGCCAAGGCCTGTGCTGGGAGGACGTGTTCGGTTTTGTTTGTTTGTTTCTGTTTTTTTATGTTCTGTTTGTTTTGGTTTGTTTTTTATTTCTATGTTTCTTGTGTTTTTTTGTTTTTTTGTTCCTGTTTTTGTTTTTTTTCGTTTTTTTTTTTTTTCTCCATTTTGTATATTTATTTATTTTTTATTTTACTGTGTTTGGTTTATTTGTTTTGATCTTTTGGGGGTGGGAGTGTGCTTGTTATTATTTCGTTGTACTGTAAATCTGATACTTTTCTGTTTCTCTTTTTTTCTCATTTGCTCTCTTCCTTTCTTTCTTTCTTTCTCTCTTTCCGTCTTTGTCTCTTTGTGTCTCTATCTCTGTTTCTCTCTCTCTCCCTCTCTCCTCTTTTCCCTCAATCTTTCTTTCTATCCTCTCTCTCTCTTCCCTCCCTCCCTCACCCCCCCTCTTTTCCCCCCTCTCCTCTCCTCCCCTCTTTCCCACCCCTCCATTTCCCTCCTCCTTCCCCTCTCTCTCTCTCTCTTTCCCTCCCTCCCCTCCATATCCCTTCCTTCTTCACCCCCCTCTTTTCCTCCCTCTCCCTCTCTCCTCTTTCTCACCTTCACTCTCCCCTGATTTCTTAAGCCTGAAAACCCGAAGAGATTCATTATTCTTATCAAAGTGATTTACAAACAGCTCCTGGAATCCTAGACGAAGAATGTATATTTATTTATGCATTTTTTATTGTTATCAGTGTTTTGTTTAAGGAATTAAGATGCATTGAGTTGGACATCAATTTTTCGTTTCAACAATTGGCATATTTCTGTCTATATAATAAAATGTAATACCAGGAGTCATGATTATTTGAATTTGGCAAGAAATATATATTTTTTTTCCTTATCGTACGCAATATTTGAATAACAAAAACTGCAGAGATTAGATACAAACACAATCAACTCTTACAATGCAAGATTTTCACACTCAGAGTTTACTTTTAGAGGAGAATGTTTCTGTGTGTATGTAATGCTATACATGCAATCTATTGTGGTATTTATATATTGGTTAACACACCAGCACAACACACACACAACATACACCAACACACACACACGACACACACTACACGACACACACACACAACACACAACCACACACACACACATAATATATACACCAATCGGCAACCCATTTATCTCCAGTGTCTCGAAGCGCCATTAAATGTTTTTTTTAAATATGATAATGGCCCCGAAGAGGCTCGAGATGAAAGGCTCCCCAAGGTCTTTTATACGAGGTGTTGTATAGACAGTGTTTATTTGTAGAATTTAAAAGCCGCACAAGGAACGACTCTTTTTTTGTGTGCGTCGGAGCCTGGTTTCGTTTGCAGTGGCGTAGGTCGAGAGGGGAGGAAGAGGAGGGGAGAGGAGGAGGGGAGGGAAGGGAGGTAGGGAGGGACGGAAGGAAGGAGGAAGAGGGGAGGGAAGGGAAGGGGTAGGTAGGAGAGGAGGAGGGGAGTGAGGGGAGGGGAGGAGAAGGAAAAAGAAAAAGGAGAAGAGCACGTGAAACGAAAGAGAAGAGAAGACACAGGAAAAGAAACAAGAAAAAAATAACCAACGAGACAAAGAAAAGAAAGCGAATAAAAACAGAACGGAGAGAGAAAAAAAAGGAGTGAGACAAAAAAGCCCCAAAGAACAGGAGGAGAAGAGAATGCTAAGCGTCAGGAGGAAGAACATTTAGGGTGTGGATAGAGTGTAGAAGTAAACCACCTCAGGCTAAAAGGGCCTTGTGTTTGCCCGGACGAAGGGTTCAGCTGGACTCAACAATGCTTTCCTCTGTGGACTGATGGATAGGAAAATATACACGTTCAGAGTCTGTAGCAAAGTTGGTGGCATTGTCTTATGATCAGTCGGTAAGATAGGGATAGATAGATGGGTGGGTAGATAGATGGGTGGGTGGATAGATATATAGGAAAAAAGGTAGATATACAGCATGGGATAGATGAAAGGAGAGAGTGGGAGGAAGATAGATAGATGAGATGGTAGATACATAGAGAGAAGGGAAGGGAGGGAAAGAGGGATAGAGGGAGGGAGGAGGGGAGAAAGAGAGGAGAGAGGGAGACGAGGGGGGGAGAGAGAGAGAGAGAGAGATGAGAGAGAGAGAGAGAGAGAGAGAGAGAGAGAGAGAGAGAGAGAGAGAGAGAGAGAGAGGAAAGAAAGAAGAGAAGAAAGAGAGAGATAAAGAAAGAGAGTGAAAAGGAGATGGAGATGAATGGATGAATGGCGACTAGAAATTACAGAAAGAGAGGTAGAGAAAGAAGAGAGGAAGATAAACCAAAAAAGGCGCAGAAAGATAATGATATCTCGAGATTCACTGAAGGAAGGTTAGCTCCCTCCTTCCTACATTTAACAGATGATAAGCTTTGTTTGTTCGAAGTTACAAGTAGTCTTCATCCCATTAGCGTAACTCTGTAACTACAACATACCGGTTGAACAAGTTATAGTATTTTAAACACACACACACGCGCACATACACACACACACATATAAAACCATGGCATATTGAGAGTTCACTTAAGTATGATGATAGTCTTACAAATACAGATAATTCTAGTCATTTCGATTTAATAACCGCAAAAATAAAATAGAATAAAAAATCAATGTAAAAAAACCGGTGAAAGGCGAAAATGAACACGCCGCAAGCAGTTACTAAATATATGAGATAGGATTGAGAGAGAAAAAAAAAAAAACACCGGTATATTATTCAAGCAGCATTCCTATAATCTAACTCAATTTAAGAAAGAAAGATGCGCCATGAAGAAGCCATGCAAACCCCTGATCAGATTTGCGCATGGCACGAGGCCGATGATTACGATTTAGTCAATAATCATGCAGTAATCCTCTTTATGGAAGGCCGGCTGCATCTTCCCGTTGCTAAGAAAATCACGTGTTGACTGTAAATTGCAAATGAAAATGACGTATGTGAAGATAACCTGTCAATAAAGGGTAATATGAATGAACGCAAATCATAGGAACAGAGAATTCGTGGGAATAGATGGACAGATAGGCCTACAAGGAACGTGTGACGTCAGAAAGTATTTTCGCTCCCGAGGCATCCACGAAGGAAATGGCTCAGGGCGGCGGGATCGTCAACTCCAGGGCTCGGAAATACCCGTGGCAGTCGTAATGGTAGTTCCGTCTAAACTAGGAATGTAGGTACTTTCGGTCGTTGGGACTTCCCTCTGTATCTATTACCGTTATCAATGCCTATATAGCAATCCCAAGCTGGGAGAATAGAGTGCTGTTGCTCAGAAGGCTCCAGCAGGGAAAGCAACTCGTGGAGTAAAGAAAGAAAATGGGAAAGTATAAAAGAGACAAACTGAATGGTCGATTGCAGGAATAACTGCGTTCCACAATAAGATGCGTTCATTAAGCACAACATTGAGAAAGCGCTAGTACGTGTTGTAATCCTAGTAAACAGGGCTAACCTGCAAGTGTACAGGTAAAATAATATCGAGGTTAATATAAATTTGTAACGATAAAAAAGAAGAAAAAGAAGAAAAATGGTCTTGTTCCCAGCGCCGGGAAGTGAAGAATCGCCTCAATTTCTCATTGTCCATCAATTATCATATCTTTAAGGCATCCCGACCCATAGCTGGGGCGGCTGCACCACCTGGCCGCGGCGCGTCACCACCTGCGTGTCGCCTTAATGAGACCGAGCTAACTGTATAGCGCAGCGAAGACGCTTCGGAGCCTGTGATTACTTACTGGCTGCAGGCTACAATCGCGATAGCATACGCCCTCGCGCCAAGTGACGTGCGGGCGGCCAGGGTGCGTGGGCGGGGGTCACGAGACCAACGTTCTGTAACGGTTCCTCGCCAGCTTGGCTGACTCAAGGGCGCGGGCGGAGTGGGAACAAGAGGCTCGTGTTGACGCCGAGGAAAAACCAGGGCGTTGCGGGCGCTCCTTCGGGCTTCGCCCTTGGGCCTCGCGGGATCCTTCCGGACGCCTCGCGGGGGACGCTGCCGGTGCGGCTCCTGTCGCTCGGTTCATCAGACGCGCACGCGGGGGTGTGGGGAATGCGTCTTTGTTTTGCCTATTCGTACATATTTTACTGTAACATTTTAGGACATAATACTGCAAAGACGTAAGATACCATTGTGTTTGTGTGTGTGCGTATATATACATATATATATATATATATATATATATATATAATATATATATTATAATATATGTATAAATATTGTACCAAATCTCCATATCAAACTGATAAGACAAAATGGGAATAACGAAGATATTCTGAATTCAGAATGCTTAATCTATGTGTCTGTGTGTGTACACACACACACACAGACACGCACATATACACAAACACATACATATGTATACATATATATATACATAAATTAATAAAACATATATAATATATGTATGTATATATATAAGAATTAGATATATCTGAGAATGACATAACTGATTACACACTATTTATTCACAATCTATCGCCAATTCGTCAGCAGACCTCTCTAGTGTCTGAAAATTTCCATGACTTAAGCCCCTACTTAGGCATCATCATGACGAAGCAGATGGTGAGTAGATACTTGTCTGAACGAGGCTGCAACATCCCGAGTGGACAATTATGCCAATACTGCTGATGGGAGAATATTCAGCTGCGGAGAATAGTGTGCTATTTAGATATTACTTTTTCAGCTGTTTGTATAGTCATTTTCATTTTATAGTTATTGTTTTTATTAGTATTATCATTATTACCAGTGTTATCATTATCCACACCTTCGCCACCATCAGTATAATCATCATCCTCATCCTCATTATATCATCACCACCATCACAACTACTATCAGCATCATAACTTATATTAATACAATTATATCGACTCATTATTATTATTTACCTCTGCCTCTTCCCCCACCGCAGCCGAGACATATTTAGACACGCAGCCTCGGGCAGGAATTCTTGATTCAGACTGGTTCGAAGCTTCCAGGCCGACCACAGCGAGCGATCCTTATCAACACATCTTATATACCTTTTTATTCAAGAAAATACGATTAAAAGTGAATATATACGTAGGTAAATAAATAAAACGGACAAAAATCACAGTAATAACGAAGAATATGTCATAATAGATGAAGATGAAAGGAAATGAAGAGGTAAATTTCGCTTCGGAGCGAACCCGAGACAACGAATCTCTGAAACGGTACCTGAAGCTTCCGATCAACCCGAGCAGACCGGCTGACTGGAACACGTTGCCCGCCAAGATGGAGCTTCGTTTGTTAAGAAGTTTTCGGGGGAGCTTTGGCTTATCGGGAAGGTCACAGGCCATGGGTCAGAGTTCACAGGCCATGGGTCACAGGTCGCAGGTCAAGACACAAAGCATATGGAATCGCAAAACGTGATTTATTTACGAAATATAAATAAACAAAACACTAAAAAACAATAGAATATCAGTTTCCAAAAATCACCATATTAATACCAAAACAAATTTTTAAAAAATAAAATAAAACGAAGAATAAAAAGCTCAAAGGAAGTAAAAAAGAATGAAGGACGATGGAAGAAGAAGCGCCAGGAAGAGGATAGGTAGTGATCGAGGGAGATGGAGAGGCCAGGGAGGGAGGGAAGGGGGAGGGGGGGGCTCATCATCTCCATATATGGTGGTCGAGCGACGAACTCCGCGCTTAAGCATTTTCTTTGTTTTCTTTGCTTGTTTTGTTCGTTTGTTGCCTCCGTGTTTTGTCTTTTCATTCGCACGGCGCTTTTAGGTCGGGGAGGTTGGCTTATATGATTATGTTTTAGCACCATCGGCTCTGTTTGTATGACTCTGCCCGTTTGTCTGTGTACCGTTTTTTCTTGAATACGTTTCTATTTGTGTGCGTGTGTGTGTCAGGTATACAAGTATACATACATACATATGTATATATAAATGTATACATATATATGATTTTTGTATTATTTATATATATATATATATATATATATATATATATATATATATATATATATATATACATATATGCACACACATACGCACACATATATCTATTATATATGTGTGTGTGCTTTGTGTGTGTGCGTGTGCGTGTGCGCGCGCACACACACACACACACACACACACACAACACACACACACACACACACACACACACACACACACACACACACACACATGCACACACACACACGCATACACATATATATGTATATACATTTATATATTTGTATACATACACATACATGAACACATTTATTTGTTCTTATGTTTGCACATATATTCATATAAATAAATCCATACCTAAAAATACAATGCCCATGAATTTATAGATGTAATTTCTAAAGTAATATAAATTCTCAATTTCGTCAAACCAAAACGTGGTTTCTCATCATCAAACATTCCATTCAAGGTCAGTCACATACAACGAGACCAGAGAGACAAACAAACGCCCCGCCTCCTGCAAATAATATCTCCTCCTTTTTTCTTCACCCTTCCTCCTTCTTCACTCCCCCCCCTTTCCTACCCCCCTCCTCCCCCCTCAAAAAAGGATCTCCGAGGTTCTCTTCTTAACGAAGTGACGTTCGGAATGGCGTCCTCCCACTCTGTTTCGCGGAGTCCGAGACTAGGATCGTCTGTTTTAGGCTAGCGAGTGTTTGACGGATAAAGGAGAAGGGGATTTTAGGGAGGAAAGGGGGAAGGGAGGGTAATGGCCAGGGGGAAAGGAAGGGAGGGGAGGGTTTGGCGATAGGGGGTGATAATAGGGAGAAGGAAGGTAGGAAAGGGAAAGGGTGAGAAGGGCCGATACTAGTGACGAGGTTGGGGAAAGGGGCGGGGCTCACGGGGCGACGAAGGTCCCGGATGTTGAGATCGGAGCCAGAGGAGGATGACAAGAAAAAGGTGAATAGCCTCGGAAAGGGGATTTAATTCCATTCGACAGCTTCCCAAGACCCTTCTCTCCTTCCCGAAAGGAGTTGACTCTCCTTTTAGACCGATTCAAAGATGCCGAAACAAAGAAGGCGCTTCTCTTGACTTTATATTCCACCGAAGCCGAATTCACAATTTTGTGACCATCGCCAAGGCCACAAGAGATGAAATGAAACCTGCTGAGTCACTTGTTTTTGGTTTAAGGGTTTCGAATGCAAAAGACACCGAGCTAGGTTCAATGGTCAATGGATTCTATTACATACTGAACATCAAAATCTATAATATATGCTGCAATTTCATTTATTAGAAGAGTATAAAAGTAATTATCAAATTTCTTTTACCTGCAATTCCATCTGCAAGGAAACCCAGCAAAGGCGTGTTCCTGCCTCAACGTTTGAACCGCCTCGTCTACAGAGGACCATTAGTCCGAAAATGTTAAGCAGGAACTATTATTCTTCCAGTTGTATTCTACTTTATCATACAAGCGCATTTAGTATCTTCGCCGACAGTTCCCCTTGACAGTGTAAACACGTAAACGTAACAACTCCATCCCTCATGGAGAACATAGATCATCCTGGGTCATTTTTGTCCTC
>NW_020869708.1:362522-367522 GCF_003789085.1 Penaeus vannamei | reverse complement strand
TGAGATGGATAGGAAAATAAAAGTGGAGGAAAAATCAGACTTAAAAGCCCTGTGAGTGTATTGCATTACGTAAAATGGAATGGGAGTTCAGTGAGAGAAATCAAACGTAGTGCGCAGTTTTTAGACAGGATTGCAATTTTGGTGGTTTCATGCAGGTTTCGCAATAATCAATCATATCAGCATATCCTTATATTCACTACGCACACACACACACACATGCACATACACACACATGCACACAAACACACACACACACACACACACGCACATATGTTTTGTGTAATAGGTAGACCACGATTCACTTTAAAACTATTTTACACTAATAATTCCACGTATTCTTACGACACTTTTTCTTGCCTGAGACAGTAAAAGAGCAAAATTAAAATAATTTATACATAATATACAGTGGAAATTGGTAAAGATACAAATTGGTGTTTTAGTTAATTATATTTGCCTAACCTAGTAACCCAGTAAATAGCACGTTATCTGGAATACTAACAAGGATCTAGTAAGTGAAAGACTAGACCAGTAGCAACTCGAGGAGGTGTCATGATTCTATTTTTGGAAAAAAAAGCACATGGGGTTTATTTTGATGACGTCACAAAAGTTACGGATGCTTTGTGAATATGGCCGATCATTTTGGTCTCTTCAATTTTCAAAAAGGATGGAAAATAATGTTTTTAATGGTTATATTTTTCACTGAACAATCATCAAAATAGACGCCATGACACCTCGAGTTGCTACTGATCATACCTTTCCCGATCTAGTAGCAAGTGATTATCCTATCACTTATAAATTGCAATAAACGACCCTCCAAGAGACGTTTTATCCTGGGAATAGCAAACCTTAGGAACAGAATTCGATGTCATTGATCTCTCAAGAGACACCTGAAGACGAAGGGTACCATTTAGGACGACGTGGGTGCGGCCTCGAAGAAAATAATCGCAGCTCAAAAAGGCCACATGGAAACGCCTTATTTCAGGCAAGTCTAACCTCGCTGCGTCAAACAAATCAGCAAAGATCTTCAGGTTTGTTAACCTCACTTCATGTTGGAAGTTTACCGGTCAAGTGGTGCCTTTTCCTTTGTATAGGCTGTCTTCGGAATAGGTCGTTGTAGGAGGTACAATAAGATTTAGAATATCAGTAAAAGGGGGTTTGGCGAGGTGTGCGTGACGCTAACATACTTATTATGTGAACGAAATGGGCAAGTGAGCTCCTCTGCCTGTCTCAGTGGCAGCGTCTATTTGTTTACTATTCTTAGTCTACTAGTTAAAGCTCTTTAAAAAGTTTAAGCAGCAAACTCAGTTACTGTTGTATTAATTTTATTTCCTGTATCTTTGATCACAAGGATGCGGTTCCTCTTTGCCCTTTTCAGTAAACTACATCTTGGGCGTTCACATCATATGAGGCCTCTGTACATACCCTCGGCATGACAGCCACTGATTTTCTAATGAGCTACCGGGAGAAAAGGGCGTAGTCTCGGCACCTTGCGATATCCATTTCTTTTCTTTTCCTTTTTATATCTCCTTTCAAGATCCGTGATCCAAACAGCTGATTGGTCACGTCAAGAAAGGCGGATTAAATAGACAATTAGATAGAATTAAGGAGGCAAGACCGAACGCATCGAGAAAACCTTTAAGTATAAATCAATGATTAAACTCGTATCCCCACGCCCAGAGTTGAAGAGTCGAAGCCGGGGTCACGATCTCACGATAGGGTTTCGGACGGAGGCGGCAGAGGAAGTAAACATGGCTCGAATTCCCCGGGAACGTGTGGTCCTTCGCGCATTATGTCGACACCCTCACCCATAGCGATAGTTTTATGTCCCAAACCCTAGTTGGTTGTGTCCCAGCTGCCATATTTTTGTGATTTTGAAGTATGGAGTCCGATTGGCTTTGATCACACGCATATATTAGGTGTTATGACTTGCATGTTGTTATATGGTTTTATGGTAATTCGATAATGGTTCCCTGTCAATTCTAGAAACATAATTGAAACAACTTTCGTTAATAAAATGGTGAACAACGCTATGAGGATAATTTTCATGTTGATACTTATTGCTAAAATTTATTTTCTTTGGTATCACGTTGGCATGTGACGTTCATATCGCCTGGTGCATTTTACTTCAACACTTAACTGTGTCTTATGTAACTCGAGGGAATGACCTTGTACGTCACAGAACTATTAAGAAAATGGATGTTTTTTTTTTTTTTTTTTGTTTTATGTGAGTTTTACCGTTATATTTCGTTTTTTTTTATTTTCTGCTTCCTCTTCCTCCTCATTTCACTCTCACTCTTCCAAACAAACTCTCTGTCTCTCTCTCTCTCTCTCCCTCCTCCCTCTTCTCCCTTTCCCTCTCCTTTCCCCCTTCCCTTAACCCTTCACCTCCTCTCCGCCCCTTCCCCTTCCCTTTCCTCCTCCTTCCCCTCTCCCCTTTCCTCTCTTATCTCCTTCTCTCCTATCGTTACCTCATTCCCCATTTAAGACTAAAACGTGAAACAATCAAACAAAGAAACAAAAGCGTTGGGGGGGGGGGGATGCCATACCTTTTTGGGGTCGTTTGGGGGAGGAGGGGGAAGGGTACATTAGGGAGGAATGGGGAAAGGGGGGTGAAGGGCGTGAGGGTGGAAGGGTGCTGCCCCATCGCTTAAAGGTCGAGTTATACGTATATAGTGTGATGGTTACTGTTATTCTATCGATTGTAGGAATATATAAAGATAACATGATCTTTAAATGAACAATTAAACAAAACAAAACAAAATAGCAATGTTTAAGGAAATGAAAAATGTGCGTAACAGCTGGAATGTGTACAGAAGGTACGTTGCGGATTCTCACGGCCATACCAACATGTACTGTGCACAGTCATGGGTACATCAGGGCACACGTACTGTACTCAAGATGACATAACTTAAATTCTTTAAAGAATTGACGTTCTCTTCTCACATTACGTAGAATGCATCAAACTAATGCGTTGTTGGAAATGCCTTCGTTATCAACACTATATACGTTTTTGATGTTGAAAGTCAACACAAGATAATAACACCGATGGTATTTATAGCATGTATAAATGTACTTTGATAGATAATGATTAGATGATACTATTTTTATGGTCAAATATATGATAGTGATGGTAATTTTGACAGAAATAATAAGACTGATGAGAACAAGAAAGGAAAATGTAACATAGTAAGAACAGAGCAACAACAACACTGATGAAATTGCAGTCTTAATATGTAAAAATCAATGAAAGTGTCAACAGCAATAATCGAAATAATGAAATATCACAACCACACTAATAAAATGTATTAATAAAACAAAGATAAACACATGATAAAAGTTTTATATACCCCATTAAAATATGATGAGAGTAACAACAATGGCATTCATTTTTTTTTCTCCGAGAATAGAAATGACTGCTAGTTAATATTTAATTCTGGCCGACCTTGTCGAGATGGAGCGAACTTTTAAATAGCAATTGTTGCTAGACTTAATTCTGCCTTTTCTTCCTGCTTACTACCTCCTTATTCTTGTTTCTATTCTTACTTTTGTGTTCTTTCTGTATCTCTCTTTGGCTCTGTCTCTTTCTGTTTCTTACTCTCTCTCTCTCTTTCTCCCTCTCCTCTCCTCTCTCTCTCTCCCCCAATATATATATATATATATATATATATATATATATATATATATATATATATATATATATATATATATATATATATTCCTCCTCCTTCATTTCTTCCCATAACCAAGATTTAAGGATCATTTGCTATACGAAAGAGACGATAGTAATCATTTCCAGGCATTTCCATCATTATGGTGACTCTTATGACCTCTTGCTTTAGTGTCGTCCTCCAATTTTTTTCGAGTCGAGGAAATTTTCAGATATTAAGCTTTTAAGTGGGCATTTCAGGGGAAATTATGCGAATGCGTTGCCGTGGCTTTATGTCAGGGTTACGAACGCGATTGGGAATCATGTCTGATGTGGTGACGTGGTGTTCGTTTTTATGTGACTAGGTGTTTGTTTGTTGTGTGTGGAGAGACAGACAGAGAGAGAGACAGAGAAGACAGAGAGAGTTGTGAGTGAGTGTGCTGAGAGAGAGAGAGAGAGAGAGAGAGAGAGAGAGAGAGAGAGAGAGAGAGAGAGAGAGAGAGAGAGAGAGAGAGAGAAGAGGGGGTGAGGAAGAGAGGGATGGAAGAAGAGAGGAAGAGAGAGAGAAGAGATAATGAGAGAGTGGGCGAAAGGAAGAGAGAGAAAGAGAGCGTTCGTATGTGCATGCGTGTCTGTGTGACCCCAAGTTTAAAACCCAGCCTCGTTCTCCTTTCCTCACAAAGGACATGATTCCCCCGACAGCTTGAGCACCTGCGGCCAACCGGGTCAATCAGCTGTCAAACGGATTTTCGAGACAGAGATGAGCATCGCCTGCGCTTGTTAAAGGACTCCGACTCCCCCCCCCTCCCCTTTCCTTCTGGACGCGTTTTAAGGTGGTCTTTCGAGCTCACTCGACGCTCGAAAACGCACAGAACGTACGCACGCAAAACACACAAACACACACACACACGCCATACACACATATGTATATATATGTATATTTACACATATGCATATATACGAACACACGCTCAGGCACTTAAATGTATATATATATATATATATATATATATATATATATATATATATATATATATATATATATATGTATGTATATGCATATATATATATATATACATATATGAAAAGAGAAAGAGAGAGGGAGGAAAGGACGGAATTGAAAAGAGAAAATCAGACAATTAGAAATGTGGCAAAAAGTAGTTCTTGCTTATACTCGTGAAATTAGCTTTTCTGATAAAATCACGCGCTGATATTAAAAGATGTTCAACAGAGTTATCGAAAAAGATATATATATCTTTTTATTACTTATGAATAAATGAATATGTACATTAATACATAAGCACACACACACATACGCACAAATATACATACATAGATAATACATACACACTCA
>NW_020869708.1:345022-352522 GCF_003789085.1 Penaeus vannamei | reverse complement strand
ACAGACAAAATAAGGCAGCACGTTTTTTTGCCATCTAATGTGTGCCAAGTTGCAATGTTACAAATTAGCATATTCCTCAACACCACACCACAAAATTAAGCATATTCCTCTCCGCTCGTCTGAGATGAGGCGCCATAAAAAGTTGCAGTTCAATTTAACAATGCAGATTCAAATAACCACAGCACACATATATAGATGAAATAATATTGCACATAGATACGAGGATAATAATGAGACGTAAATATGATATATTATAATTATAATAGATACATGGGGAGATAGTAAGGTAAATACATATAAAAGGTAAGGTAGTGGAGGAGAGAGTCCAATGGCCACATGATAAAGTGGAGAGAGATGGAGAGAAGAGGAAAATAATATAATAGGTAGGAGTAGAGAAAGGAGATTAATCATATACTTATGAAAGGGAGGGAAAGGTAAATTGGATGAGTGAGAAAGGTATAGAAAAATAAGGAAAGGATGGAGTAAGGTGTGTGTAAGGGTGATAGGGAGACGAGGAGAGATGAGGGAGAAGAGAGAAAGAGTAGAAATAGAGTAGAGAGAAGAGAGATAAAGAGTAAGAATAAGATATAATGAATAAGATGAAGAAAGAGAGAGAGTAGAGAGAGAGTAAAAGAGAGAGAAGAGAGAGAGAGAGAGAAGAGAAGACGAACGAGTCATGAGGCTATAGAGAGAGAGAGAGAGAGAGAGAGAGAGAGAGAGAGAGTAAATAGGAAGAGCAGAGAGAGAAGCAATAGAGAGAAGACGACAGACACATAGAAAGAAATACACACCAACCACAGATCACGTGAGCTAAACAGACACACGCGAAAGACAGAGAAACAAATCAAGCCAGACAGAACAGACAAATGAAAAGAAAAGATATATTTGCATGACACTTGTCATTCTTTTCTATTCAAGACCTGACTTCTCTCTCTATGAATTTGCTCCAGACCTTCGGCGGTTTCAGTGACCTCCAGTGACTTCTGTGACTTGACCTATGATCAGCCCGCTCTCTGAACACATCAAACGCCGCTCTAAGTGTATCTTCACTGCCTCCCTTGTCCCACGCACCGAATACCGACGGGTACCATGCCATTCCCCTCGTGTACCACCAATAAAACCAACAAGTACAGATGGGTTTCGTGTCTACTATCATGGCCATATCGGAAAGCAAGAAAGAGAGAGAGGGAGGGAGGGAGGAGGGAGGGAGGAGAGGGAGGAGAGGGAGGGAGGGAGGGAGGGGAGGAGGAGGCGAGGCGAGAGAGAGAGAGAGGATGAGAGAGAGAGAGAGAGAGAGAAGAGAAGAGAGAGAGAGAGAGAGAGAGAGAGAGAGAGAGAGAGAGAGAGCGAGAGCGAGAGAAAGAAAGAGAGAGAGGAGAGAAAGAAAGAGGAGAGAGAGAGAGAGACGCAAACAACGAAGGAGAAATGGAGAAATCGCCAGAAATCAACCAGAAAAGCAGGAAGGTGGAAACAGCATTCCTCATCCCTGGTTTTCGTTCAGCAACCGGAGAGATCATAAAAAAGGATCGTCTTACGGCCCTTAAACCTGCATTGGGTTTATTACGTCATATTATCATCTTTAATGCGATACTGCATCGCCAGGCTAACATACTGAATGTGTAATATGCTCATGGCGCATGTGTTATACTGAAGGCCAGTTGGTATTACGTGCAATGCATTTATTGTGGGCATTGCGTGTACTTGTGTTGGGTGTATATGTATAATTACTTGTCCTGTTATGTATAATCTGTGTATAACGAAAGTATGGCATATTTATGTACACTGGACGTATGTTGATAAAGTGAAATATACATAGTCGGTACATGCGATTCCAACAAATTTTGTATGGTCAGTTCATTTACAATGAACGTACACACATGCAGTGTAAATCTTTTCAAGGAAATATATATTGCACTTTACGGGGTTATGCCTGCAACATGATATACTGTATGCTCGCAACTGTGTGCTGTACATATATCGAAAAAATATCATGCCATAAATGTACCATAAAAAAGACATATACGTCAAACTGTACATCCTCGGTAGACAATAATGGACGCTATTGAAGGTATGTATAAGGAAGATGTTGCCTTTCAAAGAATGTGTTCCAGTGTTCCCGTAGGCGTGGAGAGTGCATATTACATTTCATTCTGGCTATAACGATGTGCTGGGAATACGGAAAACATGTTATTAATGCAAGATTGATGATTTTTTCTGGTCTTGTAACTTTTTATGCCTGAAAATGAGGAGGGAAAGAGTGGTGCTAAAGAAAGGAAGGAGAGAGAGTGAATTTGAGTAGAGAGAGAGAGAGAGAGAAGAGAGAGAGAGAGAGAGAGGAGAGAGAGAGAGAGAGAGAGAGAGAGAGAGAGAGAGGAGAGAAGAGAGAGTGGGGGGGAGAAGGAAGACGAGAAAAGAAGAGAAAGAGAAAGAGAAAGAGAAGAGAAAGAGAAGAGAGAGAGAGAGAGAGAGAGAGAGAAGAGAGAGAGGAGAGAGAGAGAGAGAGAGAGAGAGAGAGAGAGAGAGAGAGAGAGAGAGAGAGAAAGAGAAAGAGAGAGAGGAAGACAAAATAACCTAAAAAAAAGAGAACAACAAATAAAAAAAGAAAGAGAGAGAAAACGAAATGTAAAAGAAAAAGAGACGAGGCGAATCAGAAGACGAAAATCCAAGGGATATACTCGCCTGTATTAATCCCATAATTACCTTTCTCTAATCAGCGGTATTCAACTTCTGGGAAATAAAATGCCAAAGGGTTAATTCACCTTTTTTTTTACGACTACCTCTCTTGGTAAAAGTTTTCTTCTTTTTTCTTCTTTTTTTCTCGCGTCAAAGAAATGCCTGAAATGGTTAGGTATTATGTGTAATGATGTTTGATGATCATACTAGATGCATATGCCATGGTTTCATCGTAAAAAATAAGCGAAAAAACGGGTCAATTTTACTTGTTGCATTTTTGTTGTCGAGTGAATGATTTTGGGGAAGATATATCGTGTATTAGAGAAAAGGAAGAAGAGAAGGAAGGGACGGAAGAGGAAGAGGAAGAGGAGAGAAAAAGAAGAAGGAGGAGGAGAAGAAGAAGGAGGAGGAAGAGGCGGAGGAGGGGGAAGAGGTCAAGGAGCAGGAGGACGAAGGGGAAGAAGGAGGACGGAGGAAGAGGGGGAGGAGGAGCAGGAGTAGGAAGAGGGCGGAAGGAGGAGGAGGAAGAGGGGAAGAGAATAAGGAGTAGGATGAGGAAGAGGAGCAGGAGGAAGAAGAGGAAGAAGCAGAGATATTGGGAAAGAAGAAGAAACAGAAAGGAGGAGGAGGAGAATGGAGGTGAATAAGAATAAGAATAAATGCAATAGTAGAGAAAGGAAAGGAATGAGAAGAGGGATAACTGAAATTAGAAAGAAAAAACACAATGAAGAGTTACGTGAAAATGCCTACAACAAACAGCTATAGCGGGGTACTAAATAAAACCAGCGACAGAATAATTTAGATATCAGCTGAAAAACAATCACATTTCAATCCACACGTATGATAGATGCCATGGAATTGATATTGAAACTCGGCGCAAAACGTATATCTGCCAAAGTAACTTTTTTCCCGCTGATTGTTGTTGTATGCATTCTGACGCAGCGAACCAGTGTTTGGTTGTTAATAACCATATGATGAAAACTCTTTCAAAATGTGTATAAACTATTTCATATGCAAATCGGTAGCAGATAATGTGATATCACGCTATAATTCCAACAAGCATACAAAGAAAAAGGAAAGAAAAGGAAAGAAAATCAAGGAAAAATGTGAAAAAACAAGCACTGCACACCAATCCGTTCGAAACCTTTGCGGAAACATTCATATATCAGTTTATCCGTTAACGCATTTAATCTCAAATACCTTAATAATCTTTTGCAATCTCATCAACCGAGCCATCATAATAATCATATCATGCATTATTAGCACAAAAAGAGAAAAAGTGACAACAGTGCAAGCGCTCGAACATTTGTCACCCATCTGGACCGAAGCCACAGCCAAAATACACGATCTCGAAGGCGGCCACGGAGGAATGCGGGCTGTGCGTGGATGATAATTATGAATAGGGAATGCTATATGGCGGGTAACTTTTTTTTTTTACCAACATTATTATCTTTACTAACACGGTAGTATCGAGTGTTGGTTTTGGCGATGAGGAAAAGCAATATGGCGGTTGCCTTACCCCTATGCTGAAGATAACTTTGTTGTTTGCGGTAAAGATGATGGAAATGTTGGTAATTAAGATAATGGTAATGATAATAATTATATCAAAAGTAAATGGTATTCCAAACTTAAACAAAATGTTACTATCCTTACTATTACTAACATTTACATTTCCTTTCCCAAACAACCACTTATTGATTTAAAGTAAAGATTGAGTGAACATTAACAGCAACAGTGATGATAATGGTCGCGGTGATAATAATAACGGTAGTGGATATGATTTAATAATGATATATAATAATAATAATGATGATGATATGTAATAATGATAATGATAATGGATAAATTAAATGATAATGATGATTAATCATAATCCATCATCAATAATAATCATCATAATCAATCATCATCATCATCATCATCATCAATCATAATAATAATATATAATAATATAAATAATAATATATAGATAATAATAATAATAATAATAATAACACACAACACACAACAAAACAAACAACAATATACTAAATAATGATAATAATGGTAGTACTATATCTACTCTTTACAATGTATAATAATGAATGACGACGACGACAGACGATGCACTTGATAACTATGACGTATCAACGATGATACGATGACTGATGAGTAATGATGGATAATAAAAGTATAATGATATAACCAACGATAAAAAATAAAGGAAGGCAGCAGAAATTATGATGTATAATAGCTTTAGACTTAACCAATCTAATTATCTACTGGATAACTGCACTGTGCTGCTTCGAAATCAATTATCTAAAATTCCAAGTACTGAAATTCTGAAAAAAAGAAAGGGAAGCAAGAAGAAAACAAAACATTATGTAATAAACACCGAAATTTAGAAAAAAGGAAAGGTAATATACCACTAAAGAAAAGGAAAGAAAGAAAGAAAAACAATTATGTAAATAACACCGAAATTTAGAAAAAGAAAGAAGCAAGAAAGAAAAGCAATTATGTAAATAACACCGATAATTTAGAAAAAAAGAAGTAAAGAAATACAATTTGCAACAACACCGAAATTCTAGAAAAAATGAAAGAAGAAATCAATTTTGCACAACACACCGAAATTTAGAAAAAGAAGGAAAGAGTAAGAAAGAAAAACAATTATGCAATACAAACCGAAATTTAGAAAAAAGAAGCGAAAGAAAATGAAAGAAAGAAACTTACGATTATGCAGCAAACACCGAAAATTTTAGAAAAAAGAATGAAAGAAAAAAAGAAAGAAAGAAAAAAAACAATTATGCAAACAAACACCGAATTTAGAAAAAGAAAGAAAGAGCAGAAAAACAAACAATTATGCAAACAAACTCGAAATTTGAAATAAAGAAAGAAAGCAAGAAAGAGAAGAACAATTATGCAAAACAAACACCGAAATTTAAAAAAAGAAAAAAGAAAGAAATAATAAAGAAAAATCAATTAATGGGAACACAACGAAATTCAAAACGAAAGACAGAAAGAAAAAATATGCAAACACTGATATTCCAAACAAAAGAAAGGACAAAAAGAAAGAAAGAAAGAAAAGAAACAATGTAAACAAACAGACACCCCATTCAACCATACACTCTCCTTTCTGGAAATTAACTTCATTTTCGTTTCGCCGCAACAGGCCATTTTTTCTCGGTGGTGAAGCTGGGTGTCAGATGAAGTTAGTCAGCCAGTGCATGCAGATTGGGGTGTGATTTCATTTGCGGTGATAATATATATATTATATATATATATATAGTATATTATATTACTATATATATATATATTTATAGTTGCTAGAGAGAGAAGGAAGGAGTGAGAGACAAGAGTGAGTGAGGAAAGAGTAAGTGAGTGAAAGAGTGAGTGTTGTGAGTGAGTGCAGTGAGTGAGTGAGGTGAGTGAGTGAGTGAGTGAGTGAGTGAGTGAGTGAGTGAAGTGAGTGAGTGAGTAAGTGAGTGAGTGAGTGAAGCTGAGTGAGGGCGGGAGAGAGAGAGAGAGAGGAGAGAGAGAGAGAGAGAGAGAGGTAGAGCGAGAGAGAGAGAGGGAGAGAGAGAGAGAGAGAGAGAGAGAATGAGAGAGAGAAAGCGAGTGAGACTGAGAGAGAGAGAGAGAGGAGAGAGAGAGAGGAGAGGAGTAGAGAGAGAGAGAGATAGAGAGAGAGAGAGAGAGAGAGAGAGAGAGAGAGAGAGAGAGATGGTAGTATAAACTGCAAATATCATTCAGGAGCAAGGACAATAATATCATGCGGATGCAATAATCTATGCCGACGAATATTGCTATTGTAAACTAATTAACAATGATTGACAAACAAGAATGCTACTCTTGTATAATTTTTTATAACAAAACAACACAGATAAAAGATAACAAAAATAACAGTAGTAATTACAATTTTGATTATGATATAGAATCATAGCTCTAAGAATAATGATATCACTAGCGACAATAAAAAGTGCAGTAAACAATAATAATGATGATGATAACCATGGTAATAATTATAATAATAATGTAATCATAACGATGACAGTGGTGGCGATGATGACTGATGATGATGGTGAAGATGATAAATAGAGAAAGAGAGAAATTGAAGGAAGAATGAGATACAGAGTAGCAGCAGAGAAAGAGAAAACAAGAAAAATGGGAAAAAACTTCAATAACGAGAACAATGAAGACCAACGAAATGTGAGAAAATGAAAGAGATAAAGAAAGAGAGAACTGGTAAAAGACAAAGATTTACTGCACCGACAGCAACGGGAGAAATCTTTTCTTTGGAACTAATGGAAAAGATAACGTCAGATTTTTCCTGCAATGACGTCCATGGTCGATGTTTGATAATAAAAAAATATTCGTGATGATAAAGATAAGATGATAAATAATCATTTTACCACACACACACTTACAAACACACACACACAAATAAAAACACTCACACACTCGTTGCACTTTTTCCTCTTGTTTTTCCGGCTCGAGAATCACATTCACACCACACACACTTACAAACATATACATGCACTTACAAACACACACATGCAAACACTCACAACTCACAACACACATTCACACACACTCGTTGCACATTTCCTCTTTTTTCCAGCTCGAGACCCACCACACACACACTTACTAACATATATACACACACAAACAACACACACACACACACACATACAAACACTCACACACACACACACTCCTTGCACTTTTTCCTCTTGTCTTTTTCCGGCTCGAGACCCGACGCTGTCCCCGGGGATCTGATCCTGCAAAATCCCCTGAGCTTTACGTTACTCGTTGCTTATAAAGGTTTCTAATGCCAAACGTCTCCTCCGA
>NW_020869708.1:337522-340022 GCF_003789085.1 Penaeus vannamei | reverse complement strand
CTCCTCTTTCTCTTTCATTTTCTGTCTGTTTCGCTCCTGCTTTCATTTTTTCCTTCTTTATCTCGCCAATGCCTCCTCTCCCAATCGCCATCTATGAATCTCCGCTCTCGCTCTCTCTGCTTTTCTCTCCTCTCGTGCCATCGCTTCTCTCTCTCCTCCTCTCGCGCGGGATGATTCACCCCACGTCCCCACACTCAAGTAAATAAAGGTTAACCCATTTTTCAATTGTTTACTGACCAGTACCTGACCAGGGAGTTTTAAGAGGCACTAAACCTGATCTCACCTTATATATCTTACTATCACGATCATCCATAAACTTCTAGGGTAATGCTCATGTTATTGAATGGAAGGCATACATATTTCCGCATTTCCTTGGTAGAAATTATAGACATGTATGCGACAAGGGTAGCGATTATTGAGAATTATGCCCCGAAGCGCCGCAGGTGTTTGTACCAACGGGTGATGTGTCTCAAGAGCGTGTCAGCGTAGGTCTATTTATAAACGCGGGCGGAAGCGAAAACCAAAACAAAAGACGAACGGGTGGACTGGTTTGGCTCGAGCGCCATTCTTGCAGAACGGTTTTAGCACACGAAAGCATATTCAGAGAGGTTGTACCTTTAATATGGCATAGATACAAGAGGGACATTCTTACCCAATACCTACATGATAAAGGCAAATGGAAAAGAAATCTCAAATCATCGGACTGTTGCTTCGCTAGTCAAACAAAAGGCATTCACGTTGCTGCATTTCTTTATTTCATGGAGTTTGACGCTTTATGGCCACACGCACCGCTTCCATTTTTTTAAGTTCACGAAAAAGAGCCCGCTGAATTTTTCTTGATGCTGCTTCTTTGGCTCCAACAACTTTCACGGAGGTAAAGGCCTGGAGCAATGGCAATGAATGGGCTGTACCTGACTAAACAGTCGCGCTCTCTTCTGCTCTCACCGAGAATCCTTGTTGTCTCGCGCTCTTTCTGCTCTCTCTTTGTGTCCCACGCTCTTTCTCTCCGGTTGTGTGATTCTCTCTCGTTCTCTGTCGGACGGTCTGTCTAGCTCTCTCTCCCTCTCTCTGTGTCTACTTCTCTTTCCCTCTCTTTCACTTTCCTCCCTCTCTCTTTCTCTCCCTCACTCCCCCCTCTCTCTCTGTTCTCCCTCTACGTCTCTTTCTCCCTTTCTCTCTTCTGTCTTCCTCCCTGCGGGCTCTCTCTAGTTTTGTCTCCTGTGTCTAGTGACTGTGTCAGTTTTTTGGTCCAGGAGAGAGAGAAGGCGAGGGCTATAGAGAGAGAGAGAGAGAGAGAGAGGAAGGAGAGAGAGAGAGAGAGAGAAGATGAGAGGAGAGAGGGAGAAGAGGAGAGAGGAGAGAAGAGAGGGGAGAGAGAGAGAGAGAGGAAGCGAGAGTGAGAGAGAGAGAGAAGAGAGAAGAGACGAGAGGAGAGAGAGAGAGAGAGAGAGAGAGAGAGAGAGAGAGATAGGAGAGTGAGAGGAGGGAGAGGAGAGGTTCGAGAGAGAGAGAGAGGAGGAGAGATGAGAGAGAGAGAGCGGAGAGAGGAGAGAGAAGAGGAGAGAGAGGAGAGAGAGAGAGAGAGAGAGAGAGAGAGAGAGAGAGAGAGAGAGAGAGAGAGAGAGGACGAGAGAGAGGAGTAGAGGAGAAGAGGAGGAGAGAGAGAGAGAGAGAGATGAGAGAGAGAGAGAGAGAGAGAGAGAGATAAGAGAGAGAAGAGAATATTATATATATTATATATATATATATATATATTATATATTATTATAATATATATAGAGAGAGAGAGAGATAGAGAGAGAGAGAGAGAGAGGGAGAGAGAGAGTGAGGGAGGGAGGGGGAGGAGGGAGGGGGGAGAGGGAGAGAGCGGAGAGAGAGAGGGAGAGAGAGAGAGAGAGAGAGAGAGAGAGAGAGAGAGAGAGAGAGAGAGAGAGACGAGAGAGAGAGGAGAGAGAGAGTTATTACATACATACATACATACACACACACACACACATATATCTGTCTATCTATCTATCTATTATGACACACACACACAAACATAATATATGTCTATCTAATCACACACACACACACACACATATATCTGTCTAGTCATCATATACACCACACACACACACACACACACACCACACATATATATATATATATAATATATATATATATATATATATATATATATATATATATATATATATATATATATATATCACATACACACACACACACACACACACACACACACACACACACACACACACACACACACACACACACACATATATATATATATATATAATATATATATATATATATATGTATATGTGTATATGTAAACACCTATATAATACCGGTTCACTCTCATCTACAGTGAGACGCGATCAGTTATTCCGATTCCACAATAAGCCAAATCTAGTCACTTTATATCCTTCTGTGATTCATTCCATAATAAATAAATCCAATAAATAGCAAAGGCTAATCACTTTGCAACTTTAATCTT
>NW_020869708.1:330022-332522 GCF_003789085.1 Penaeus vannamei | reverse complement strand
CTAATTCCATTTTCCTTGCAAACTTTCCCCTCTGAATTTTAGTGCCACGCATGAACTTTAATGAAGTGGAAGATAAAAAAAAAGAAAAGAAAAAAAAGAAAAAAAAACAGAAAAAACACAAAAAATAAAAAAACAGAAAAATACACAAAAAGAGAAAAACAAAATCTAAAAAAAACAGAAAAAAACACAAATCAAAAAAAAAAAAGAAAAAACAAACAAAAACGAAAAAAAAAAAGAAGAGAGAGAGAGAGAGAGAGAGAGAGAGAGAGAGAGAGAGAGAGAGAGAGAGAGAGAGAGAGAGAGAGAGAGAGAGAGTAGAGAGAGAGAGAGAGAGAGAGAGAAAGAAAGAAAGAAAAACAAAATAACAGAAACGTACGAATTTAATCCCAACATCAAACCGAGTGTCTTCCACTATCTGCTTTATGCGAAGGACAGTGTCGTAGCTATCGTCACGTGACCTTTGGTGGGCTGCTATTACTTGGAAGTGCTGCGAAAAGATAGTCTAGAAAAGGAGGCGTAGCTATAGGGAGAGAGAGAGAGAGAGAGAGAGAGAGAGAGAGAGAGAGAGAGAGAGAGAGAGAGAGAGAGAGAGAGAGAGAGAGAGAGAGAGAGAGAGAGAGAGAGAGGGAGGGGGAGAGGGAAGGAGCGAGAGGGAGGAAAGGAGGGAGAGAGAAAGGGAAGGAGAGAGAGGGAGAAAGAGAGACTGATAGATAGAGAGACTGGTAGATAGTTAGATAGAGAGAGAGCGAGAGAAATAATGAGAGAGAGAGAGAGACAGCGAGCGAGCGAGAGAGAGTGATACACAGATAGATAGAGAGAGAAAACGATAGATAGATAAATAGATAGAGAGGGAGGAGAAGACAGCAGCGAGAGAGAGAGAGAAGAGAGGAGAGAGAGAGGAGAGAGAGAGAGAGAGAGAGAGAGAGAGAGAGAGAGAGAGAGAGAGAGAGAGAGAGAGAGAGAGAGAGAGAGAGAGAGAGAGAGAGAGAGAGAGAGAGAGAGAGAGAGAGAGGCGAGAGGAGTGGATCAGATAGATAGAGAAAAAGAGGATCGATAGAGAAGAGACAGAGAGGGGGAGAGAGAGAGAGGAGAGAAGAGAGAAGAGAGAGGGAGAAGAGCGAGAGAGAGTTATAGATAGATAGGATAGTAGATATAGGGAGTGATAGATACATAGATAGATAGATAGATAGATAAATAAATAAATATATATATATATGTATATTAAATGTATATGTATACATAAATATATATATATATAATATATATATATATATATATATATATATATATATATATATATAGAGAGAGAGAGAGAGAGGAGAGAGAGAGAGAGAGAGAGAGAGAGAGAGAGAGAAGAGAGACAGGAGAGAGAGAGAGAGACAGAGAGAGAGAGAGAGCAGAGAGAGAGAGAGAGAGAGAGAGAGAGAAGAGAGAGAGGGAGAGAGGAGAGAGGAGGGAGGGAGGAGGGAGGAGGGAGGGAGGAGGGAGGGAGGGAGGGAGAGGAGAGAGGAGAGAGGAGAGAGAGAGGAGAGAGAGAGAAAAGAGTAGAGTGAGAAAGAGAGTGATAAATAGGTAGATAGATAGATAGAGAGAGAGAGAGAAGAGACAGCGAGCGAGAGGGAGTGATAGATACATAAATAGATAGATGGAGAGAAAGAGATAGATAGATAAATAATATATATATGATAGAGAGACTGATAGATAGAGAGAAGAGAGGAGGAGATTAAAGAGCGAAAGAGAGAGAGAGAATGAGAGCGAGAGTGAGAATGAAAAACAGCATGAAAGAAAGATAGATAGATAGATAGAGAGAGGGAGGAGATTAAAGAGCGAGCGAAAGAGAGAAAATGAGAGCGAGAGTGAGAATGAAAAGCAGCATGAAAGATAGATAGATAGATAGAGCGTGGGGAGGGCATGGGATATTCAAAACACATCAAACCAGGAGAAACCGGGAACTATGAAGGCATAAAACAAGACTATGCTATCGCCTTTAAGCATGAGTGTACTTGTGGACCGAACACATATATATATATATAACATTTGTCCATATAGCAGTTACGAGGGTTCTATTATTTTATTTATCTTATTTTATTTTATTTTTTGTACTATTTTATTTAATTTATTTAATTTATTATTATTATTTTTTTTTTACTATTTCCGGATGATATTGAATATGTAATTGCAGGGGATAAAAAACAATGAAAAGGAAATTATGAGGAGGTGGAATGAATGGGGGGGAGGGGTTATATTGATATAAAAGCGGAATAATATTGGAATGATGGGGAAGAAGAGAGTGAGGAAGAGGAGGAGGAGGAGGATATGGAAGAAGGAGACATTGTCAAAGACGAAGGAAGGGAAGAAGATGATGGTGATGAAGGTTGAATAAGGATGAAAAGATCGTTATAAAAAGAAAGGGATGAAAAAAAAACACAATAAAGATGGATGTGAGGGTAACGAGGAAGGAGATAACCAATAAAAGAAAGGGTAGAAGAAGACAATGCAG
>NW_020869708.1:317522-325022 GCF_003789085.1 Penaeus vannamei | reverse complement strand
GTTCGAAGTAAATCGTTTACTTATATAGCTTATGAACATTCATATTATGGGGCTTTGCCCCCTACACCCCCATTTTGCAGAACTTTCACCTTGTATGTTCTGGCAGCATATCTGGACCTCGTACCGATTTGGATAACCGTTTTAACCGATGACCAGCCGCGAGTCGTTAGGATCTGCTTCATCGCAGTTGGCCAAGATTGGGACCACTATCCGCCGCCCTTGTCGTTATTGCTATACTGTTTTGTAAAAAAAGGCCAAACGGGTTTCCCAAAACTTTATGTAAAGCCTATCCACAAAAGAACTAAACTGAATTTCTTCTGATTTCCCTTGGGTCCAGCTTCTATTATCACGATTATTTGTTACAAGTCCTTTTGGATCTAGCAGACTCGTCACTAATGTCTTAATCACGACCAAGTTCAATTCTCATCTGTACTTCTGGTTTCTCCTGTATACATTATCCGCTAAAATTTCGCCCAAAATTTTATCGTTTTCGCGGTATATTTTCTCGGTGCTGGAATATACATTAGAGAGGGCCCCAACATTCACTTGGCATTCGCATTATTTTTTCTTTCACATTCGCTCTTCCATTATATTTTTTGCATGCGAATAGTTTCCATTACTAACTGGAATAAAAAATAATAATAATTTAAGTGAGGAAAGACCGATTACGTGAAGCAATACCCCTTCAACCCCATGTTGATATCAAATATTGAGCATTAACTGAACATGCTCCTTAAATTAATGTGGGCTCATGCCACAGAATAAAAAAAATCGTTATTTAATTTTCTCTTATATTATGTTCATAAATGATAAAATTAAAGATGTAGAAATCAACTATCTATGAAAAATTGACAAAAAATTCATACAGTTCAATTACAACATTCACAGATTATATAAAACCAGTACTTGGGCGGTTGGATTGCAATATTCATATTCGCGAATGTTTAAAAAAAAATGAAATCATTCGCGAATAATGAAAATATATGTTCGTTCCATCTCTAGTTTACATCACGGAACTCCTGGAAATTTAAATTCTCTCTCTACCTCCTTCATTATCAAGTTGCGAAGGATACTATACGGAAGAAATATGTCTTGCACACACTGTGCTTTCGCCGAATTCATAAGGAAATTCATATTATGACATCGTTTTCACGATGAGCGCACGCATGCGCATACACGCGCACACCCATTGCGTGGGTGTGAGTGTGCGTGTATGTGTCACGCCCATAGACAACAAACACGTGAGTCAAAACAGTTGGCGTTCACTTTCAGGACATCTTTTCTGCGCCGATGATCTCACGCGGGTGACGCGATCACTTGATGCCTTCATCATTTGACGTCACTCGTTCATCTCCGTAGGGACGCTCTGGCGATCCGATCCCTATCTGCCTTGGAGCAGCTGTATCTGTGCAATTCGGGCCCACGCTGCATTCGAGTAAGAAAATTTCACAAATCGCTAATTTCCATCGCCTTTCGGGAATGTAAAGTCGCTTAGCCTCTTAAACATCATCACCGCTTGGCTCTCTTTAGAATCGCTCTTTCCCTGGTATAGCACGGCAAACTTGACTCCAAAATCCTCTCCTCTCTCACGGCAACCCTAACGTTGCCATAACAACTTCTATGACGTCACGCTACAATGATCTCCAGCTACTTCTCTTCGCACCTAATAAGCTTCGTGGAACTCCAGCAAAAGATGTGATGCAAAAAAAAAGTATAAACTGCATTAGTACGCTCCTTGTGTATATAACTGTCTAAGTACATGTACATGTGCATGTGTGCGTGCGTGTATGTGTGTGTGTGTGTGTGTGTGTGTGTGTGTGTGTGTGTGTGTGTGTGTGTGTGTGTGTGTGTGTGTGTGTGTGTGTGTGCGCGCGCGCGCGTGTGTGCGTGTGTGTCCCAGCTATATCTATATCTTATTACTATATTCTTCATATTTATATAATATTACATGTACATATGCATATACGCCTGACCATGTTTCATCTGCTTATTTCTTCTTGCCACATTAAACATTCCAATGTTATGTTGTCTATCCCCTTCCGCAAGAGCTATGTATTAATGTACCCCTTGTTTGTTCGTCGCCGGCTGTCACATGCTAACAACGTGACATCGTGATCCATAGACCACTGTAAGAGATGACAGGCAGACTCCCTGCGGGGAGCCAAGGAGTAACACCTCGCTCTGAGGAGCAACCGCACTCCTACATTACTATTCATTAAAGGAGTCGACATCTTGATTGTGTGTGTGTGTGTGTGTGTGTGTGTGTGTGTGTGTGTGTGTGTGTGTGTGTGTGTGTGTGTGTGTGTGTGTGTGTGTGTGTGTGTGCGTGTGTGCGTGTGTGCGTGCGTGTTTCTGTGTGTGTGTGCACGCTACTCGCCAATCAAAACATTCCTCACCGGTGTGTGACTCGACATTACCATCATCCGAGCTGGCATTTGGCTGACCTTTCTTTCGTAATGCCATCTATCTTGTCCCTACCTAACATACGTGGGCGAAAATATCCATGATAATTCTATTTACACATGCATACACACTGCATTTAGATAATCATCGTAGAAAACCTCACAATATACGGCAAGATTTATTGAAAAGCGAGGCAACAGCTTCGAAATCCGAAACGAGGTCAGAACATGAAATCCAGGTTTCGAAAACGACTCACTTTTCAATAAATCTTGGTTATAAATTGTAGGTTTTTGTCTACCATGGTATCAACACAGTAGAGTGTAAATATATAGATAAATAAACATACATACATATATGCATGTGTGTATATTTGTGTAATAATCATCTGAGGCCTGGAAGAGTCTCTGATCGCTCAACGAGTGTTTATTACCTTCTTGTACTGTTACTGTTACGTACCCCCCCCCCCCGTCCACCATGGCTAAACAAACTGCTTTACTTAGGGTAATGCAATTAATATACTAATTATGAAAAGAATGCATTGCAGGAATGTTGGTCAATAAATTCGAATTTAATACACAAACAAAAAAGATTATTAAATAACAGAATGCTTGAAAAATACTTAACCAACTTAATGTGAGATGTGAGGCGTGTGTATTCCTTGTTTGTTCAAGTACTCTTATGATCTATGTTGCGTACCCCAAGGGGTACGAGGATCCCAGTTTGGACAATTATGCTCTACGGCAATGCTTTTACCATTGCTTTACTGGGATTTGGGGTATCCTCTCCAAAGCTCAGGCCCGAACAAAGATAAAAGCTGCTGCCCATGATGCAGGCTCCCCTCTCCACATGACTGCAATCCAATTAACTATATGTTGTTCATCTATATACATTGGTGTGTATATGTGTGTGTGCGCGTGTGCGTGTGCGTGTGTGTGTATGTGCGTGTGCGTGTACATATGGTTCTGATATTGCTATCGATCTACAAAATCTCCCCTCGGGTTTTGTGATTCCATGCAACTCAAAGTCTAGCAAAACTGCGACGGTAATCAGAACAATGCATTTTGCAATTGGAGTAGAACTGCCATTCGCAAATTCGTTCTCCAGAACGAATTAGCGAAAGATAAGCTCTTGCATAAGCTAAGAAACCTTTCCAAGCGATTACTGATAATCATGATTTGTGAAAGCACTTGCAATATTGATACAGCAATTTCGCTACATTACCTACTCTTCGCCAATTCCTTAATCCCTGGTTAGCGCACCCAAATGACAACCGCAGACTTCCATCTCGTCTTGCCACCAGGTCTTCTCAAAGTATCCGTCAATATCTCTCCTGTCCACTCTTTGATATCATCCAGCCAGTCTTGGGATCTTATGCTTCTGATTCCGACCACTTGGCAGTACATAGCTGTCTTGCACATAACCTTCTGAGCGAGACATCCTCAAACCACTTCAATTTTCGCGTTTTCACAGTATCGTGCAGACTCTCAAAGTTGCCATATTTATTAATGTATTTTTTGTATTATGTTCTCTCCATGAAATTCCAAGTATCCTCCGCAAACACTTCATATCCAAAGTAATTTGCTTCTCTAACCTCTCGCCTCCACGGAGCGCTGTTGGAACAATTGCACGAAACAGGTTCACTTTTGTCCTATTTGGTATTTTTTTTCTTTCAATATTTTATCTATTGCTTAATAGACCTTTTATAACCGCCAGAACGTACTGGCCAAATGCTCTTAAGCAAATCCCTACATAACAGTTATATATACTTCTTATTGTAAAAAGTGCATTTTGGTGAATCTTCGTCTTCGTGAATTACTTGCGCACTGTCATAAATTTCAAATGATCATAGTCCTTAGTCATACGATGCCTCCTCCTCGATTTCCTTGTAGAATGGTTCCGTGCTGTAGCAGTTACATAACTCTCGTAAGGTCGCAGCGCTGACCTTACGTAACTCCATCTCTCACGAACGTGCCCGTCCCATTGTTCCCGCCTCTCGCCACTTGACGTCTTTGAAGGTATCGGGTCGGTTTGCGTTGGGTTGGTACAATGTGTTAACGCAAACTGGTCAGCATGGCACAGCTGTGTAAGCGATCTTGGTAACAGAGCCTTCGGATTAATTTTAGTTGACAGTCTCGTGCAGGAATGCGAGTTAGAGAAGAGACGGATGATCTGTATATGTAGATGTTTATATGTATATAAATGTATATATATATATATATATATATATATATATATATATATATATATATATATATATAAACACGTGTGTATGCATATATATGTATATGTATGTGTATATGTGTGTATGTATAAATAAATATATATATATATATATATATATATATATATATATATATGGATATATATATATATATATATATATATATATATATATATATATATATATATATATATATGCGTGTGTGCGTGTATGTGTGTGCAGCAATGCGAGTTAGAGAAGAGACGGAGGATATGTATATGTATATATATATGTATAAATATATACACGTGTGTATGTATATATATATAATATGTATATGCATGTGTATATATATATATATATATATATATATATATACACATGTGTGTATGTACATCTATGTATATGTATGCGTGCACGTGCTGCGTTTTTTTTTTTTTTTTGTGTGTGTGTGTGTGTGTGTGTGTGTGTGGTGTGTGTGTGTGTGTGTGTGTGTGTGTGTGTGTGTGTGTGTGTGTGTGTGTGTGTGTGTGTGAATGTATATATGAATATGGATATGTGTGTGTATTCGTGTATGTGTATCTATGCATTCATACACGCACAAACGTGTATGTGTGCGTGTACAAGCAAGCATGCAAGCATGCATGCATACATAGATACAAACATAAATACATACATGTATATACATATACATTTATATTTATACGTGTGTGTGTGTATGTATGTGTGCGTGTGTGTGTGCGTGTGCGTGTGCGTGTGTCCATACATAAACAAATCTGTACGTGAACGCATATCAGAGTTTAACAGACAGACAGGCAGGCAGGACATTTACCAACGAGTAATATTTGTAAGGACTTATACTGTCGCGCGATATTATTCGCGTTTATTAAGAAAATCAAGCAAGCAACAGAAAGGAAAAAGAAATGGAAGTGCGGTTATAAACAAGCATTACAGCGGGTTACACAACAGCTACATTTGGCAACGTGGAATTCGAGTGCGTTATTAAATAAAAGGCTTACATAATAACACTATTCCAGTTTGGCTGACTTCGTTTATATTTTGCTAAAAAACACATATCCATTCGCGACTCGTTTAATCAGTCTGAACTTTGCAACTCTGTTGACAACTGCTCATTACTCAACAACAGTATAATAGTGAATACAGCATTCTAAAGAACGGGACATGGAATCTTTTAAACTAATACTCATGTAACTGTATCGGAATCTTTTCTAGAAACAACAGGTTACCATGCTAAATGTGAATCACTTCAGCAATGGGTAAATCATGACTTTTGAAATGATGTTTGCGTAGAGCACGGTGTCGACTGGTAAGGCCTTTGCGCAGTCATGCTTATCTGGACTCTTGTTCCTTTACGACTGCTAGTACCATACCTCTTCCTATTTCCAGCAATATTTCAGCGCGTTAAGTGATCTGCATTGCAATTCCATTCGAGTACTGTATATCTTGTAGATTATCTAACACCATTTACTTGTTGGCTCCCTCGCCTTATTATTATCTAATATTAAGTCCCATTTCTAAACGTGTAGTCTGTTTACCATGCCAATAAGAGAGCTTACTTCGTATCTATTCACAATTAACACATGATGTAAAATTATATATTTGTATTGGGATTCTCAATTCATTATGTCCCTGATATTGTTACTTCCTAGTATCTGACACCTTTCTATAAAATAGTTCTAGAAAATTAGTAGTCATGTTAGGAATTGGTGTTTTTCTTGATGCCTGCAGGCAACACAAATCAAATCTTACACACATTTGCATTTCGTAAAATCAGGGTTGATACGGATAAGGTGTCTTACATTGGAATGCGCGGTGGGCGTGCCCTCTATACAATTAATGTCATTCGGGGGAAACCTGTTGCTCTTAATAGTCAAAGACCAAATCAGAATAAAAAATTAACTTACCATAGAAGCGACCAGCAGCCTGTGATGATGGAATGGACAAGAGATACTGCGGTGTTCTTCCATTTCCACGATTGTACATTGGTGTTACGCGCGCTCAGAGGAATCATTTGACGCAACAGATGATCCCATGCTGTGAAAAATACGAAACCGCCACACACCCACACTGGGCCAGAGGCATACTCATCCGCAGACATGTCCTTAATCTAAGGAATTCAAAAAGGTGTATCAGTGCATCCAAAAGGCAAAGATCCAATGAAACAATTGATGAAAAGCTAAGGCAAGAGAGGTACAACATTTACCTCCGATGTCCACAGCGTAACTGAGGGGAAGGACTAGTACCTCCACCACGCCAAAGGACGAGCCGCGGGTAACGCGATGCCAGATACCGCCAGGATTGGGCAACTGAAGAAACGCTATTGACATACTTTCATTGACATAATGATAATTATCGGAATGTCAGAGGGCATTTTCATATGGACTTTATGATGGATATGAAATTTCATGTGTATAATAACGGTGATAATCTAATAAAAAAATTATGATGTCAATTTCGTTTAAACTGAACAGTGATGATGACTTTTTGAAAATAACTACTATAAAAACAACTAAAAGTAATGGTAGTAATGATGAAATTAATGATATTCTACAATGATAATGGTAATACTAATAGTAATAATAATATTTATGATAATAATAACAGCAATAGTAATGATAGCAATGATAATATTCTTATTCTTATTCTTATTATCATTATTATTGTCATAATAATATCAATATGATAATAATTATAATATTGATGATAATAATGATAGTGATTATACTAAAAATGATAATGATAACAGTGAGAACCGTAATGATTAGGGTAAAAACAATAATTATAAAAGTATGAAAAATAGTTACAGTGACTAAAATGATAATAATGTCTTTGATAACAATTCTAATGATACTGACAATATTAATTTGCAATGATAC
>NW_020869708.1:310022-312522 GCF_003789085.1 Penaeus vannamei | reverse complement strand
ACACAGATTTTTAAGTACCTATCAGTACGTTTTTTTTTCTTTCTTTTTTTAATCAAGCAGGCCTTATGAAAATTAAACTAGAAATACCGGATGAATGAGTACGCATAACTTAAGCAATGAAACTTAAAAGCGATTTTGGATAAGCATTATATCAATTTAAATAGCAGCGCATGGTGCTATGAATGTAGATGCAAGGTCAAATGAGTTTACTTTAAACCCTAATGTCTGTTCCCGCAGGTTTTCAGAAGCAGAATTGCTCAATTTTAAATTAAATGCTCAAATTTCGAAGTAACTGAGGGAGCGAGTTGGTTTACCCGATACTCAGATAGATAATTCCGAGGTTAATCCACTAGATTATGACGAATAAAAAATTATAATTTTCGTCTGAAGGGTTTCAGTAACCTGAAGCAGAGTCGTGTTTTATTGGAAAGTTGTTTATTTCATTTGGAACCTATAAGGTAACAACTGATAACACCTTAGTTTTTGAAAAAATATGATGAGTTAATGTTTTTTAAACGCCTTTGAAAGCTTTGGAAATCACTAGGAAATCTCTTAAAATCCAGAAATCCTTGACAAACCTGTCTGGAAATCCGGAAATCCCAGTAAAAAAGAACTTTCATTTCGAAAATCCTGGAAATCTCGTACGCTATTTTGGGTAGTGAAATGCACCTCGGACACACACACACACACACACACACACACACACACACACACACACACACACACACACACACACACACACACACACACACACACACACACACACACACACACACACACACACACACAGATAACAGAATTTTGAAAAGGAGGGGAACGGAAATAAAATCTTATTCTGGATTTCGCTTTAAAAAATTCGATATACTCTTGTACGAAATGTGCATAAACATATTTAATGAACAAAAGAATGTAAATATTTATCTTAAAATCCAGAAATCCTTGAAAAACCTGTCTGGAAATCCGGAAATCCCAGTAAAAAAGAACTTTCATTTTGAAAATCCTGGAAATCTCGTACGCTATTTTGGGTAGTGAAATGCACCTCGGGGGGACAAAACACACACACACACACACACACACACACACACACACACACACACACACACACACACACACACACACACACACACACACACACACACACACACACACACACACACACAACACACACACACACACACACACACACACACACACACACACACACACACACACACACACACACACACACACACACACACACACACACACACACACACACAGATAACAGAATTTTGAAAAGGAGAGGAACGGAAATAAAATCTTATTCTTGATTGCGCTTTAAAAAATTCGATATACTCTTGTACGAAATGTGCTTAAACATATTTAATGAACAAAAGAATGTAAATATTTATAATCATTTTCCCTCTTTTCGACTTGTAATCTCGCATGTGATTGGTAATACGTTTATGCAACACTAACTGTGATTGGTCTTTAGTTTCATTCATTATTGTGACGTTTGGCGTGTGAGCCAGATTACAAGTGGGCGGAAATGGCAGGAACTTGGTAAGGTCATTTCAAGCTGTTTGGTATTTATTAATGTCTAATGACAAATCTTTCAAAAACATTGTAAACACTGATATATTGACTTGGTTAAAAATAGCAATTGGTAAAGGGTGACGGTAACGCTTTCACGCACAAGAGGAGTATTTGACCAATATAGAATTACACTTAAATGCATAAAATAAACCAATGTTTTTTTTATAGAAGAAACGAAAACTTAATGCAACATGACATGATTTCCTCAAATAAAGGAAAAAGCACTCAGATATTTGAAATGGCATTAGCGATTGTCGTGGCAAAGACAAACAAAAGCACCATGAACAGTGCTGATAGTGACTAGACTATAGAGTTTGGTCAAATTCTATCTGCGCAATTGTAGTTCTCGGGTAACTTTCTATGCATGTTTAGTTCGTTTTTAAATCATCTTCTGCGCATAAAATTCTGTTGACCTTTCCACACAATTGTTTCGTCATCTGTCTGCAGATCCGTCCGCGCAAATGTAGACAACATTATGTTTTCCATGCATGAATGTATTATTCCCTGCACAAGAAAAATACTCAACAGTCTGGGATGGTGATATCTTTAGGAAATAAGGGGTAATTCCAATGATTAGTATTGATAGAGGTATAAACCAATTTGGTGTGACGTCACAAATCGGAGTCACCATTCCACTTCGTGAAAACAAACCCGTTGCATGCATATACCTTGCTATCAATGTAAGTGAAAATGGCATATGAATGCTTTGATTCTTTAAAAAAACGAAGCGAAAAAGCTATATGAAGCAATTTAGAAGCTGTGCAGCTAAAAAAGTGCCCATACGTCTGTTTGCCAAAATTGGGATCGACGATCCTTCGAAATATTGAATATCCGGATATCTAAGACTATTTGATCAACACACCAGGCAATAAAAATCATTATATGATAACATAATTTGTTACAGTAATCTATGATTTTTAGTTAT
>NW_020869708.1:301940-307422 GCF_003789085.1 Penaeus vannamei | reverse complement strand
GTAAACAGGAATAGAACTAAAATAAATTATAGATAAAATTAAATCAAAATTTCATATGAAAACAAAAACCTTATGCATTGAACTATCCAACTTATCATTCAGTTAGAATCTTGGAAAAGCAGTGATGTCATCAGACCAGTGTTCAGTGCATTGCGTTTTGATTTCTAGAAGAGATAGTACTTTTTTTCTAGCTGCAATCATAACAAATGGCACATCTAACATTTGCTGGCCTAAATTTATATACATAATATACTAATTTAAAGTATAATCAAAGGAACAATCTATAACAACACAATTCTGGATGGAAAAGTTAATACATATTCTTTTTCAAACTTTCTTTTTGTGTATGCATATGAATGCTAATGGATTGGTCCTTTATTCTCTATATACCCAATGATTTAGGAACATGCCTAGTCAACTTTTGGTGAAAAATGCAACTAAACTCTCATGATGGGTCAAAGGCAGCTTAGAAGTTTGGAGGAGAGGTGTAAATGGTGACTTGTAACATCCGATGTGTTGCTGGGAATCCAAAACATCTCTTCGAGCCATTCAAAATCCCTAAACTAAATCTAATGATCTTAGAAAACAACCTCTGAGTTAAACATTTCATGGAAATATACTTGAGGTATTACATACTTGAGAATGTAAACTTTGCTAATGACCTCTATTTTTCAGAATTAAGTAGTGGGCACCTGGAGCAGGCTAATAATGGACTGCTAACAGACTGAAAGGAGTTGGTGATGGACAATTTGATTACTGGACAGGCTTTAATAATTATCTGAAATAACAGGAATTAGTTATTTGGACTCATGGCATAAACCAACTTTCTGTATATACTGCAATTTCTTCAATCCTGTTATACAGATGGATTATTTGTAATAAGAAATAATATCTTCGACACCTTGCTTGCAGCATGTACTGAGTGTAGATTATGATCGACTACCTATTACCACGAAACCAACTATTGCAGAGGCAATACTATTAGTGGAACTAATAATATGCAGCGTTAGATACTATAAGTGGATAATTCTCCTAAGCACAATGCCCTACGTTATCATTATCGGGAGTAGAAATACCTGGGCAAGGAGCTCTGCTCACCTTCCCCTATATTAATATATTAAATAAGCAATAATAACTAATATTGATAATACGTATAAGTATGTATAATTTTAGATCATAAATATATTTATATTAACTATATAATACTCAATATAATAAACTAATTTAATTACCACAAATATGTTAATATATATATAAATATATAATAATACCATTTATTAATAGATGCACATCATATCTCACTATCTACTCATACTAATACCTTACTCACTCACTTACTCATATTCACCTCCTATCACTTCGGCACCTCATCATCATTACACTCTCATCTACACTCGTATCTCTACTCACTCATTCTCTCTCTTTCTCATGCCTATACACTCTCCTCTGCATCTCCTATCTATCTTCTTCTTCTCTCTTCTCACTTACTCTAACGTGCGTGAACTCTCTTCCTCTTCTCTCCTCCTTACTCTTCTTACTAACTAATATATATATAAGTTATTATTAGTATATAATTAATAATATATATATGATAGAATATATATTATATAGATAATTAATAATTATTATAATATATATATATATTATAAATAAATTATATATATAATATTATACACATGTATAATTATCATGTGTACATAACATGATGTATACATATACATAGTATGTATATAATATACATAAAGCATATTTAATTATAACATATACAGGTATTATTACATGTAATAAATAACATGCATTATATATACAGTGACATAAATAAATTACATACTAATATTCATATATAATTATAACAGCATTATATAATAATATATTATTTAGAAATATATAAAGTAATAATTATAATATATATATTAAATTATTATATATAATATATTAATACATACTATTAAATTTATATATTAAATAAATAAACTATATTTAATTAACATTATAATAAATATATATATATATAGACAAAGTATAATATAAAATATATTAATTATACATATATTAAAAACATCACACATCAGTATATTAATATTAAATCATAAATAATATATTAATACATATTTATAAATAACTAATATATATATATATATATTTATACACACACATCAACTACATAATTAATAAACATTATAATATTTAATATATATTAATATATAGCATTATAATTATAAATATATATATATATATTACATCATTACATATATTTATATATTATATACACAATGGTGGTTATGATCTGGTATATGTAGATAATATACTAAGGTATAGGGTGTGCGTGTATGAGTTCAGCGTAATATATAGGTAAATGAGTGTGGTAGTAAATAATTACACAGTTAAATAATATATATATATATAATTAATATATAATTATTATATATTATATATCATATTATATTATATATACATAATAAATACATAAAATGTAGAGAAGAGAGCAGACTATATGAGATATATAATAGTAGAGAGTAAGATACTAGATAAGAGATGAAGTACGAAGTAATATGAATAGTGCTAACATATATACATATATGAAGCCGGATGATATATAATAAATAGATATATAGATGATGAATACTGAGAGAGGATAGTGAGAGATTGATTGACATGTGAATAGATATATAGTAAAAGAATGAATAGATATACGATAGTGATATAGAGAAAGAGAAGAATAAGAGACAGAACAGTAGAGATGAGGTAGAGTGAATGAGATGAGTAGATAAGATACGAGAAGTATAGATGGAAGAGTAAAAAGTACTTACATTATTATATATATTATATATATGTAATTAATATATATAATATGTATATTAATTATAATAAATTATTATATATAATATAATATAAGATGAAGTGAATAACATTATATTAATACAATGATACATATATATATATATTCATATTATAATAATAAATTATTCTATATTAATAATACTATAGACAATAAAAAAATGAGCATAATATCTATTGATATATATAGTATATATGGTGTGATAGGTCTATCATATATATATATATAATATATATATTATTAGTTAATTAATATAGTACATATATAATTAATATATTAATATACATTTGAATATATATATATTATTATATATATATACTAATATTAGATACCTATACTATAATTACCTCTGATATCTATCTCATTCTCGAGATTTTCTAACTCATCTACATGATATATTATATTATATATATTTAAATATATTATATAATAGTATAATAGACTAATACGAAGTCTGCGCCTAATAATAATATGCATTATTAACTAGATGAGCGTGTTAGATCTGCTTATAATATATAATATATAGTTCTATGGAGGATACATGTATACTCAGTGGACAAATTATCTCATATATATAGCTATAATATACTAATATAAATAATATACTAGTGCTATCTCTCAGTAATATATTTTACATGATATAATTTATATATTATCAATATATACAATATATAGTATTTATATATATAGGTGAATACAATTATATATTAATATATATATATTAATAATATATATATATTAAATATAAATAATTATATTAATATATATACATTATAGTTAAATAATATAATATTTACTATAATTATATATATATATAATAGATAAATATTATAATAGTAGTTAGTATAATTATAAAATATAGTAAAATGATATATATATAATATATAATAGATGTTAAATCATGATAATAATGTTATTACTAAGTGAGACTTAATAATATCAATTATAATAATAATCTCAACCGAGTAAGCATTGTCAATAATTTCATATAATCACTATATATATTATAAATATTAATAATAATAAATTGATATTATATATATAATAATTATATGATGATTATAATTATAGTTATTAATATTATATATAATTATATATATAATAAATATTATAATGTAATATGATAATATTAATTAATAAATAATTATAATATATAATAATATATATTATAAAATATATAACATACATATTATAATAATTATAACTAATACAATATATATAAAATATATAATAATGGTATTAAAGTATAAATATAAATTATATATATATAATATATATTAATAAATTAATATATGTATACATAATATATAATTTATAATATGATGAATAATAATTAATTAATATATTATAATAATCGATATAATTATATATATAATAATTATATATAACATTAATTATATAAGACTAATACTAACATTAAATTAATATTACAACATATATATATAACAGTGTATAGGTTATACCTATTGTGCATATATATATAAATTACTAATAATTATAACATATATAATGCTATTATAATATATCACAATAATATTAATGTAATACATATATATATATATAATATTAAATATACATAATATATAGACTAATATTAAATAATATAATATAATACATGTATATTAATATCAAATTATATATACAATATAATATACATACTTATTAAATTAGCTACAATAATATATAGACAGGATAATATAAATATACATACATATTATATATAAATATTCAATATATATATATAATATAACATTTATTTAATAATGTTAACTAATTTATATATATTAACTATAAATATATATATAATATCAATAAATGTAATATTATAATATAATGTAATATATATAATATAGATAATGATATTATAGTATATAAGTTATATAGGTATATGAATTATAATATTAGAAGGTAATATTATATAGTATATAAATGTTAAGTAATGTAATAAAGTAAGTAGTATATAGTATAATAATAAATATATAATGTGTATGATATTATTATTATATAGTTATAATACGACGTGTGAAAATATTGAGATTATATATACGTATGTAATGCTATCTATATAATATATAAATATATTTATAGATTAAATGTATGTATATGAATAATATGCTATATTATATTAAATAATAAGAATATATATTTATATAATATTAATATTTATATTATAAGTGAGTATAATATATATATAATATATGAAATTATTATGTATATATTATAAAAAGATATATATATAATATAAATTAAAATAAGTGTTATACAATAATAAAGTAGATGAGTAAATAATAAATAATAATAATATTAATATAATAATGTAAAGTATGAATAATATATATATAGATAATAATGAAATTAATACAATATTATTAATATAATAAATGTATAATAATAGTATAATTAATATACATAATAAAAGTTAGAAGTATATAGGTATAAATGTAATATATAATATTATAATATATATAATAAAAATAATATAATATATATATAATATAAAATATATACAATATATATAATAATATAATAATAATAAAATGATAAATATATAATTTATATATAAACATAATAATATATATTACTAATAATATATATATATAATATAATTATAATAATAATAAATAAATTATGTATAATTATTAA
>NW_020869708.1:289440-294440 GCF_003789085.1 Penaeus vannamei | reverse complement strand
TCCTCATCATGTGTTACAGGTGCAAGGAGAACAAGTGTGAATTATTTACCCTTCATATAGACTTCTATACATCTGATTAAGAAAAACACCCACAGGCATATCCACACCCACATTCACAACCATAACTACACTGACACCTACACTCACACCTGCACCCATATCTACACCAACACTCACATCTACACCCATATTACAACCATACCTACAGCCACATCTACACTCACATCTATATACACCTTCACCCACATCTATATACACCTTCACCCACATCTATATACACCTTCACCCACATCTACACCCACCTTATAGCCCACTTACACTTAGACTCACACCGACACCTACACCTACACCTACACTCACACCACCCACATGTACACCCATGCCTTCACCCACATCCAGATAATACCTGGAAACTCTTCTGTTTGGCACAAACACATGATGGGGTTCAACTGACTTGCCAGTCAGAACCAATATTGTTGCCCAAAACTCACTCAGTAAATGCACATTACTTGTATTACATCCCCACTCAAAAGTTAAGAAAATGTAAGCAAATTTTGGCTGTAAAATAAACACTCATAAAACAAAATATATTACATAGCAATGGTAATTTTCAGAGTGTGTTGCGTCAGTGTGAAGGAGGAGAAGGACTAGGACAGAATCTGCTTGTTGCAGCTGTTCTCATTACATTCCCACATCACTTCATTGCTCAGAATGCCATTGCCCTCACACATCTTATTGCAGGGTGCTCACACCCAGGTAAACCACTGATGTAATTATTTTCCATATTGATAATTATTTACCACAAAAGTTTAGATTTAAAAGTTGGCTGCATTGTAACAGATTTTTTATAACTATTATAACTCATTAGAATATATGAAGTGGATTGTTAGAATTTAACAACTCAGGATATTAGATTATATTTAGGGAGAATGTTAACCCATCAGCGACGGGTAAAAATTTTGTCAAGTTTATGTATGCACCGGCTTGTTGGCGCGCACTGGCAGTTTCCCCTGTTTGTGCCCGGCTCGATCGGTAGTTTGCGAGCAACATATAGCACCTAAAAGCTTTTATTTTGCTAAAATTTATGAAAATATTAAAATTTTGAAGGTTTACCTTCACTTTAGGTGCCATTGCCTAAAATCTTTACCATATAAATGAAGCCGCTACTAGTGGAGATAAACAACCTCTGTCCGACGAGCCAGTAGCGCGGGAATGGACATGGCATGATGCCCCCGGAGTTTGGTCCACAACAGCCATGGCATGTACGTACGTGACACCCGGCGCCAATGGGTTAATGATATATCTTTTTAATATTTTTACCAAGATTTAATTCTATGCAACTGATTTTCAGGCAAAGCACAGCATGAATTGCTGTGTGACTTGGGAAGATGTGTGAATCAAGCTGCTCCATCCCAGCATCAGCAGCTGCCCTTACTGAATGCTGTTTGGAAATTTGTCACAAAAATACCAGATGTAAAAGATTACTTATCTACTGCTGGAATTTGGCTTGAGTTTACTGCAAAACATTTTACGGTAAATACAGATGTATACATGAACACAGAAAAATTGTATACTTCCTGAAGATGAAGATGTTCTTCTACACCTTTCTCTTCATCTGCTCATTAGATATTTATCTCCTCTTTTCCTCCTCACAAGAGAACCTTTGTTTCTTAGTCTATTTCACCCAACTCCCCTCCAGAAACCGTTTAAGACATCCAAAGCTTCCTAAAGATGACCCAAGGGAACACTCTGCTCCCTTATCCACCCCCAATCCCTCTGTTCCTACTCCTACATTTAAAGTATTTACAGATATCCATCCTCATTAAGTTCCCTCCATCTCCCTTCCTCCTACACCCTCCCAATATACACCATCCTCTCTACTGCTCCCACCTAAATTCTTCACCTACTTTTCCAACAGCCATCTAACACATTTTACCCTAATGTTTAACTCCTCTTTACCCTTTCTGACAGAATACTTTGCCATAGTGCTATATGACCTTTGATGTCTAGCACATAAATTTGTTTCAAACGTTAAACATTAAACATTGTCTTTTTTGCACATAATGCAGGCAAGAATATAAAATGTCGGTCTATGGTATTTTGCATCTTAAAAAGATTTTAAAGAAAACCCAGTGTAAATGAGCAAGAGTCATTTAGAGACATTTGAAATTATAGCACAGAGGAACATTGTCAAAAGAAGGTTTTTAAAAAATCACTAAGTGGACAGTAAGTTTACAATTTAGATTTGATAAGTGAAATAGCTGAGTTGCAAGTATAAGGGATTATCATATGAAACTTGTTCAAATGCCATTTACATCACACTATATGGAGTCTGTTTTCTACAGTATTATTTTAATTTTTTTACAACTTACTAAATTAATATATATATATATATATAATATATATATATATATATATATAATACATACATACATACATACATACATACATACATACATACATACATACATACATACATACATACATACATATATACATACATACATACATACATACATACACATACATACATACATACATACACACACACACACACACACACACATATATATATATATATATATATATATATATATATATATATATATATATATATATATATATATATATATATATATGTATGAGGAGGTGCTCTGGGTGGAAAGGATGCTTGCCATGTATGGGAAAAGTTTGACGCATTCAATGGTGGTTCCATCCATGGTGATGTTAGTTACTGGTGTATTCTCCCCTGGTCTTGGTTGGGCCAATATCTTAGTTTTGACCTTGTTAACTGTTAGGCCAAAACATGTGTAGGCAGCATGGAAATTATCCACCGATTCTTGGAGCTCTGCTTGAGTGTGGGCTACGGCAGCGTTGTCATCTGCATACTGTAGTTCCGTCACATTGATGGTGTTGGTGTTGCGCGGTGAACTGAGTCTGGCCAGTTTGAAAATTCCTCCATCTAATCTGTATTTTGTCTCAACCCCTGGGTTGTTGTGGGGTACTTCATATAGCATGGCAGCTAAGTATAAAGAGAAAAGGGTCGGCACCATTACACATCCTTGTTTTAGTACACATGTGATTGGGAAGGGGGCTGACAGGTTACTTTGATGGATTACTTTAGCTGTCATCCCATCATGTAGGGCTTTGATCATGTCAACAAAAGGCTCAGGGAATTAGGAATATGGGTTTCTGCTGTTCTTTTGATTTTTCCTTTAGTTGGTGAGCACAGAAAATCATGTCTATGGTTCCTCTAGATGGGTGGAAACCACATTGGGATTCTGGCAAGATTATCTCTGCTACAATTTGTAATCTATTTAGTAGGATCCTTGCCAAGATCTTCTCTGCAATTGACAGCAAGGATATCCCTCAATAATTCCCACATTCTCTTCTATCTCCTTTTTTGAAGATGGTGACAAGGAGTGCGTCTTTCCAATCATTTGGAGCCTGTTTTTCTTCCCATGCTTTTAGTATGAGGGAGTGAGGGCGCGTCTTCAGAACTAAACCTCCATGGGTCAGGAATTCAGTAGGAATGTTGTCCGGTCCCGCGGCCTTCCCATGGTGCATTTGTTTCAGTGCTGCATCAAATTCTCGAAATGTTGGTGGTAGGGACATCCATAGTTAGGGTGGGTGTTGTGGTACATTTTGGAGGAAGTCTTGTTGGGCTGATGAGTTCCTGTTCAGGAGGGTGTTGAAGTGTTCTACCCAACGGCTCTGGATCTCATAGTCTTCCGTGAGGATGGTGTTATCCGCTGCCAAAAGTGTCCCTGCAGCAGTGTGCTTGGGTCCGAAAATTTTCTTTGTGCCTTCAAAGAAGCTTTTAAGGTCCCTACTGTCAGCATAACCTTGTAGGTCTTGAGCCATTTGCTGCCACCACTCATTTTGTATTTCCTGAAGCCTGGCTTGACACTGTGACTTTGCTTGTGCATATTTAGCCATCTTTGGTTGGGAATTAGGGTCTTGGTCACGGGCAATTCGGGCTTTCCATTTGGTGTTAATGAGGGCCTCAATATCTTTGTCATTGTTGTCAAACCAATCCTGGTACTGTTTGCTCTGATAGCCGATTACGGTTCTTGCAGTTTCATTGATGGCATCTCGTATGTTAGTCCATTCAGCATCGACTGAAAGTTCTCTGGCTGGTAGGTTCTGCTGGATTGCTGCTTGGAAAGCTCGTGATGTATCAGGAACTTTTAATCTGCCAGTGTCATATCTTCTTTGGTGGGTGGGTCATTGGATGCACTGCCTAATGACTGGAATGGTGTGACTACCGATGTTTAGCCCACCTTTTATAGGGCCTTCCCCAGTTGGGGTGAGCAGTGGTACTCCTGAATAGGCCTGCTCAGTCACAGGTGCAGGACCGAGTTCCTGTGTGGTCACGGTCACAAGAGAAGCGGCCATCACTCGCTTGCTGCCAGTGCGTAAGTCCAGGCTAAGAGCTTCCCGCTACACCAAGCCTACTCCCACCACCCTTGTCCCACCGCCACTGGTCTCTTTTAGGTAGGGTTAGGAGGAGAGAAAGAGAAAGGAGATAAGGAGGGTGTTAGAGAGACAGTCGTTGGACTGAAAAGGCTGTTGGCGTGACTTTGTTTAGGGTGGACAACAATTTGCCAAAGTGATGCCCATACACTCTGGCTCCACACCTTCCTCCTGTGGCACACAGGTGTGATGTACAAGACTGTGGTGTGGAGTTGTATCAGTCTGCCGATAATCTAGTCAACCAGATCTCCACCAGAGTTTTCCTTCACCTAGCCTTTACCTAAGGCGGCATACCCTACAAGGCAGCAGGGGGATCTGATTATACCGGGGGGGTGTTTAAAGTGCATGCATCTTAGCCTTAGTTAGTCTTAACCTTCCTACAGCCTCTACTCTAAACTACTTTCATGCTACCTTCCTATGGTCCCCCCTGTTTTATTACAGAATGCATGCAAGTGACCGAGTGTCTGAAGGTATAATACACATATAATACGTTATATATATATATATATATATATATATATATA
>NW_020869708.1:264329-271829 GCF_003789085.1 Penaeus vannamei | reverse complement strand
TTTCCTTCCCCCTCCTCCCCCACCTTTCCTCCCTCCCTTCCCCTTCCCTCCTCTCTCTCTCCCTTCCCATTTCCCCTTCTCTCCCAACGACCTCAGCCTCGTTCCGTTTTCTATTTTTCCTCGGCTCGTTTTCTATGCTTCCTTGACCCCGTTTTCTATGTTTTCTTTGGCCTCGAATTTGTTCCGCCTGACGATGCCGTCTTTTTGAGACTTGGGGGAGGGGGGGGGGAGGGGAGAGGAGGAGGGGGAGGAGGGCGGGAAGGGAGGCATTAGAGGGTATAGGGATAGAGTGTTGGTTTAGGTGGGGGGAGGGAGAAGGGGGGAGAGGGTGCAAATGATTGGATTATTTGATTTGTTATTCATTTATTTTAATGCATTATCATCTATCTTTTCTTACTTTTTGTCTATCTTTATTACCTTTCTTTCTTTTTCTCCTCTCTCTCTCTCTCTCTCTCTCTCTCTCTCCTTTCTCTCTCCTCCATCCCCCCACATTCGTTCTCTTTTTTCTTTTCCTCCTTCTCCCTCTCCATCTCTCTCCCTCATTTCCTACATTTCCTCTCCATCTCCCACTCTTATTCACACATTTTCCTTCCTTCATTTATTCGGCATTTCCCATATTTTCTTTACATAACAATTGATAATCACCAAACCTCACATGTGGGAATTGTGTGTGTGTGTGTGCAGAATTTCCATTATTTTTCTTCTTCTTCTTCTTTTCTTTTTGTGTGTGCGAGTGTGTGTGTGTGCAATGAGTGTGTGTGTGCGATGCACATTTCCTTGTTTTCTTTTTTTGTCTTTTTTTGTGTGTGTGCACGTGTTTTTTTTTTCTTTTCTTTTTTTTTTCTTTTTTTTGTGTGTGTTGTGTGTAAGCATGTAAACCTGCGTGTGTAAGCGCGTGTGTTCGTGTACATTCACAGTCACAAACGCACCCACGATCGCCTACGGTACGAGAACGCAGCGAAGGACACACCACCGCAGTAAACATATTTCCGCCAGCGTGAGCCCCACGGATACCAAGTGCAGTGTGACGCGCGGTTGGCACTTGCGACCGGAGCCTGGCTGTCACTCAGGGGTCCTGGACGCTCCAGTGGCACTCGGTACAAAGAGCCATTGTGTGCCAGCTGCTGTGTTGTGTGCATCTCGCGTCTTGTCTCTTTCCTGCTGTCTGGCCGCCTGTCTCTCGCTCTCGTCGGTGTTGCGTTTTGCCTTTTCGCGGATAATCCTGGGATGTATTTAGCGTGTTCTTGAGGAAAATGGGGGAGGGGGAAGGATGGGGATGGAGGGAGGAGAGGGATGGAGGGGGATGGAGGGAAGGGAGGAGATGGGGTGAGAGGAGGAGGGGAGTGGAAAGAGTGGGAGGGGGAGGGAGACGGAAAGGGGAGGGATAGAAGTGGGGAGAGGAAAGGAGACAAACACAATGAGAGATAGAGATAGAGAGAGTGAGAGAGAGAAAGAGCAAGAACGAGCGAGCAAGCGAAGCGTGCGAGAGCGAGAAGAGAGAAAAGAGCGAGCAAGCGAGAAGCGAAAGCGAGAGAGAAGCGAGTGAGAGGAGAGAGAGAGAGAGAGAGAGAGAGAGAGGAGAGAGAGAGAGAGAGAGATAGGAGAGAGAGAGAGAGAGAGGGAGAGAGAGAAGCAGAGACAGAGACAGACACAGACACAGAGACAGAGAGAGAGAGAAAGAGAGAGAGAGAGAGGAAGAGAGAGCAGAGACAGACCCCAACATGCAGAAAATCAAGATATTCCATCCCGCCGCCTGACACATGTTTGCAAACCTAGTATAAATGCGCCACACGCGATATTTCACCACTCAGCCGCATTTCTTACATACCCCGGCATTCCGGTCACAACTCACTTCTCTCTCTCTCTTTCTTTTTCTTCTTCTTCTTCTTCGTCTTCTTCTTCTTCTTCTTCTTCTTCGCCTTCGTCTTCTTCATCGTCTTCTTCTTCTTCTTGTTCTTCTTCTTTCTTCACTTCTCGTCTTCTTCTTCTTCTTCTTCTTCTTCTTCGCCTTCGTCTTCTTCATTATTCTTCTTCTTTTCCTCCTCCTTCTTCCTCTCCTTCATTTCGTATTTATTCTCATATTCGTATTTCATGATTTATTTTGTTTCTATTTTTTTCACATTTTCCTTCTTTCATTATTTGTTCTATTATTTTCCTCGGTCATATTTTTCTTGGATTTTCTCTTTTTCATTTTTAAAATCCTATTCTCCTTTCTTCACATTTATATCTTATCTTCCTAGTTAATCATATTTTCTTAGCCATTAAAAAAAAAATCCCTCTTTCATTTTTTTCTTATCTTTCCCTCTTCCATTTCATTTCTCTTTTTTCTCATATTTCCCTCTCTCATTTACTTTATTTCCCCTCTTTCATTCTCTTTTTCTCTTATATTTCCCTCCTTGATTATTTTCTCTTATATCCCCACTTTCACTCTCTCTCTATTTCCTTACTTTTCACTCTCTATTTATCTCTTATACCCCCCCCCCACATTACTTTCCTCTTTCTCTCTTCTCTCTCTCTCTCTCTCTCTCTCTCTCTCTCTCTCTCTCTCTCTCTCTCTCTCTCTCTCTCTCTCTCTCTCTCTCTCTCTCTCTCTCTCTCTCTCTCTCTCTCTCTCTCCGTCCTTCACTCTCCTTTCGCCACCCGACCCGCCTCCTACTAAGCGGAAGAAGCGACAGCAGGAGACAGAGAGAGACACGCTGGCTGGACACTCTGCTCCTGCTGCCTTGTTCCCCGCGCTGGACACCTCTGCTTGGACAACGATCATTTGTTTTCAGGGAGGGAGGCCTAAGGGTGGGGTGGGGGGTGGGTGGGGGGGGGGTAAGGGGAGGGGGGGGGGGGGAGAAGGGGAGAGGGGGGGGGAAGAGGATTGGGAAAGGGGGAAGGGGAGGGGGGAGGGAGGTTGGGGAAATTGAGGGGTGGGAGGTTGGGGAAGGGGGGGGTGAGGGGTTGGGGAAGGGAGGTAGGTGCTGTTGGTGGTGGGTTTACATGGGTTGGGGTGGTTGGGAAGGGTGGGAGGGGAGGAAGGGCTTACATTGGAGTAGGGGGTTGGGGAAGGGGTGAGGGAGGGATGGCTGGGGGAGAGAGGGTTGTGGGAGGGAGGGAGTGGAAGTATGGATCGATATGTGTGTGTGTGTGTTAGGACATCTTATAGTAATAGTATTGTCTGGATAAGTTGGCTGTCATTGTCTGGGATAGGTGGCTGTCAAGAGTTTGTTGTGTGTGTGTGTGTGTGTGTGTGTGTGTGTGTGTGTGTGTGTGTTGTGTGGTGTGTTGTGTGTGTGTGTGTGTGTGTGTGTGTGTGTGTGTGTGTGTGTGTGTGTGTGTGTGTGTGTGGTTGTGTGTGTGTCTGCCTGTACTTGCTTGTTTTACAGATTGCTTTTATCTATTTTATTTATTTATTTTTGTTTTCCTCCCCTCCCACCAAACCCTCCGTTCCCTCCTCTTCCTCCCCTCACCTCCCACCAACCCCCTACCTTCCCTCCCTTCCCCCCTTCCCCCCTACCCTCCGTCCCTCCCCTCCCTCTTTCCTCCCTTCCCATCCTCCACCTTCTTCCTTCCTTCCCACCAACCCTACCCTCCCATCACCCTCCACCCTCCCTCCACTCACTCCCCTCCAACCATCCCTCCCTCCCACCCCTCCCAGAATGGCCGTCGCACTGTCCACGCCCCACCCCAACCCTCCAAACCCCCCTAAAACCCACCCCTCCCCAACCCCCAATCCCCCCACCCCCACCCTACCTCCAATCCCACCCCCACCACCCCCCACCCAATCCCCTATCGCTCAGAGTCTCTCACAAACGACACCCACCCATGGACTTAAGTAGTTAATACGCGCTTCGCATGTGCTAGCATGGTTTGGCAGTCTTCTTGATAAGTGCAAGGTATGTGTGAGTCTGTAGACGTCAAGGTCGAAGGGGGTATTTTAAGAGGAGGAGGGAAGTAAGAGAAAGGGGATGGAGGGGAGAGGAAGGGGAGAGGAAGGGGGGGGGGAGAAGAGGGGGAGTAGAGAGTGGGCAGGGGGAGAGGAAGAAGAGAGGGTTTTAAGATGGATGTGGGAAAGGGAGGAGGGAGAAGGGTGAGGAAGAGGGGAGGGGAGAGGAGATGGGAGAGGCAAGGAGGGGATGGAGAAGAGAGAGGAGGGGAAGAGGGGAGGGAAGAGGGAAAGAGGAAGAGAAGAGAGGGTTTTTTTGGAGGGAGAGGAAGAGAAGACGAGGAAGGGGGTAAGATGGAGATGGAGGGAAGGGAGGGGGAGAAGGGGAGGAAGAGGGGAAGGGACGAGAGGGGAAGAGGGGGGAGATGGGAGACAAGAAATGAGGGAGGGAGAGGGGAAAAGAAGGGGAGAGGGAGGAGTGGGAGAGGTAAGAGAAGAGAGGGAGGGGCGGTTTTAAGATGGAGGGAAAAGAAAAAGGAGAGACAAGAAAGAGGAAGTAGGAAGGAGAGAGGGAAGGCTTAGAGTGAGGAAAGAGAGAAAGAGAGGAGAGGGTGGGTGAGGTCTGAGAAGGTCTTACGAGGAGGAGAGGGAGGTGGGAGGGGTAGAAAGAAGAAGGGAGGGAGGAAGGGAGGAGAAAGGGAAAGAATGGAGGGGGAGGAGATGGAAAGGAGGGGAGGAATATAGAAAGGGGAAAGGAAGCAGGAGCGAAAGATGGATGTAGATGGCAAAGCGGAAGAAAGAGAGATGCAGAGAGAGAATGAAGGAAAGGAGAGAGGGAGAAAAGGATTAAAAAAATGAGAGGAGTTAAGAAGCAGAAAAAACAAAACAGAAAAAAAGAAGAAAAAAGAAGAGAGAGAGAGAGAGAGAGAGAGGAAAAAGAAGTAGAATGCGAACGTCGAATTTTATTGATGCAAGCGCAAGTGTAAAACAGGAATGTCACGCTTATTTAGCAGTGTCTTTGCCAATTATGGGATTTTCTTCCGAGTGTTTTTGCATCCTAACGATTTTTTTTCATCCTAAAAGGACACAAGAAAGATGTTACACAAACAGATGCAAATCCTTCGTTTCGGATTCATCTCGTGGGACAGCTGATGAGGGAGGGAGAGAGGAGGGAGGGAGGGAGGAGGGAGATGGAGAGAGAGAGAGAGAGAGAGGAGAGGCGAGAACAGAGAGAAGAGAGACGGAGACAGACAAAAGAAGAAAGAAAGAGACAGGGACAGAATGAGGAAATGGAGAGAAAGACAAGTAGGAAGAAAGGCCGACAGACAGACAGACAGACAGACAGGCAGACAGACAGACAAAAGAGAGAAAAAAGAGAACAAGAAGGAACGCAAAGGCCACAGATGCAAACAGAGAAAGAAGAAAAGAAAACAAAGAACCGGAAAATGAATAGGAAAGCTAGGGTGAGATAAGAAAAGAGGTAAGGATGAAAAAGAAAGGAGAAAAGAAAAGGAATCAGGAGGAAGAACAAGGAGGAAAAAAGAAGGAGAAATGAGTCAGGAGGAAGAAGGAAAGGAATTGAAAGGTTATAGTTAATCAGGAACCAGTTTTAAGAAAGAAAGTAGAAAGAAGTTGGAGTTAAGAATCAGAATGAAAGAAGAACGAGGAAGAACAGAAAGAACGAAGAACGAGAAAAAGTGATAAAAAGAACGGGAGAAAAAAAATACATATTATGACACCAAACACGGAGTTCAGCAGCGCAAAAGTTCACGCAATCCCCCACCCCCCCCCCCCTCCTGGTCTGTCATCCAAGCTGTCGCCGACGTCAACCTCGGGAGAAATTCACAGCATCGCCTCATGTTTACAAACCCGCTGTCGGCCCTGGCTAGCGCGCCCATTTGTATTCGTTAGGGCGGCTTCGGTTTTATATACCCCGAAGGACAGTTATCTATTGGAGGTGACCGAACCCCTCGCTGGTTGGCTCGCTCCGCCCGTGTCTCTGGATTTTTTTTTTTTCTTTTTTTTCTCTCTGTTTTTTTCTTTCTTTTCTGTTCTTTTTTCTGTTTCTCTTTCTCTTTCTTTTCTCGTTCTCTTTCTCTTTATTTTTCTCTGTCTGTTCTCTTGCTCTCTCTCGTTCGATTCGTTGATTTCTCTCGATAGTTTTTTTTTTTCTCCCTTATCCTATCTTTCTTCTTTTTCTTTCCTCTTGTTCTTCTCCCCCTCCATCTTCTTCCCTTCTCTCCCACCATCATTTCCTCCCTCTTTCCATCCTTCCCTCTCCTCCCCCTTTTTTACCTGTGTACCTCCCTCTCTTTCTTACCCTCCCCATTCTCTATCGCCTCTTGTTCTTCTCCCTCTTCCTCTTCTTCTCAACCCGCTCATCCCCTCTTTTAACTTTCCCTTTCCCTCTCCCTCCTCCTCTCCTCCCCCCTCGCTCTCCCTCCCCCTCACCCCCTCCTCTCTCTCATCCCTGCTCCCTCCCCTACCCTCTCCCTCCTCCCTTCTTCTTCCTCCCCCTATCCCCCCTCCCTTTACCCCATCCTTCCTCTCCCCTCCCCCTCCCTTCTCCTCTTTCTCCCCCCTATCCCCTCTTCCCTCCTCACGTAAGGAAGCTGCACCTCTCTCCTATCAATTAAATGTTTACAAGTTGGCTTCATGGATTTGATAGATAGCTCAGGAGAGGCACCGATGACCAAGGGGCTTTGCGTCATCGCCGGTCATGGTGTCTTTGGCTTAGATGTTATGTACTAAGATGGAATTATGTTTGTGTCTGTTGTATGTATATGCGTGTGTGTTACCAGAGCATCCAAAACGAAAAAAAGAGTTTGTGTATATGTATATATATATATATAATATATATATATATATATATATATATATATATATATATATATATATATTATATATATATTATATATATATGTATATGTATGTATACACACAACACACACATACACACACACACACACACACACACACACACACACACACACACACACACACACACACACACACACACACACACACACACACACACCACACACACACACACACACACACACACACACACACACACACACACACACACACACACACACACACGCTCAGGTAACTTTCCAACTTATATATATTGACACATATGTTGCAATAATGATATAAGAAAGAGTAATCATCTCATTTAACTGTTTATTGCTCGTCGATGCAACAGTGTGAATTTTATTGACATGTCTATTACCTTTAGTGTTTTTCTTCTTATTATTATTCCTATTGACTATTAGCTCTATTCTTTCTTCGTCTCTGTTAGTTCTATTATCTTCTGCTATTAGTTTCCAACATCTTGTTTGTCCTCCTATCCCGTTTCTTACTTGTTCTTTCTTTTCTCTTCTCCACTTTTGCTTTTTCTAGTCTTCCTTAGTTGTATCTAATCGTTTTTATTTATTTATTTGTTTGTTTACATTTCTTTTTTTTTTGTCTGCTATATTCTTCTTCAAGGTGCTTTCTTTTCTATTCATTTTCTTCTTTCTCCTTCTCATTCTCCTTCTATTCGTCAAGTAACTTTCTCTTTTTAGTTTTCTTTATTTTATCCTTATCACTCCTCGATATTCACTCTGCTTCCTCCTCCTCATATT
>NW_020869708.1:253229-258360 GCF_003789085.1 Penaeus vannamei | reverse complement strand
AGGATAGAAGAGATGGAGAGAAGAGAGATATGAGAGAGAGACGAGAGGGGGGGAGGACGAATAGGGAGGAAGGGAAGGAGGGAGGGACGAAGGAGAGAGAGAGAGAGTAGAGAAGGAGAGAAGGAGAGAGAGAGAGAGAAGAGAAGGAGAAGATGAGAGAAGAGAGAGAGAGAGAGAGAGAGAGGAGACGAGAGAGAGAGAGAGAGAGCGCAGAAGAAAAGAGAGATAGAATATGTATGAGAGACGAGGCAAGAGAGAGAGATAGGTAGATACGAAGAGATAGATAATATTATATTATACGAAGGAAGAAAGAAGGAGGCAAGGGTAACGCAAATAATCTGAGAGAGATGACAGAAAGAGAGAGAAGAATGGGAATGTGAGGATATAGATTTATCATAATATGGCTTCTGCTTCTTCTTGCTCCTCTTTCCCTGATTTCTATTTGTTTTATTTTAATCCTTCATCGCCTTCTTGCTTTTCTTCCTTTCATTCACGTGTCTCCTGATCCTCTATTGCTTGTCTTCAACGCCTTTTACCTTTCTCCTCCTCTTCTTTGATCTTTCTATCTTTTCATCCGCCTCTTCCTCCTCCCTTTCTCTTCCTCACCTCATTTTCATCCTGCTCTTCCTTTCTCTTCTTCAACCCCCTCCATTTCCTCTTCCTTCTCTTCTCCTCCTCTCTTATCAGTTCTTTCCTTCTTTTTCCTATTCCTTCTCCTCCTCCTTCGCTACCTTCTCCTCCTCCTCTCCACCATCACTTTCTCCTCGTCTCGTCTTCCTATACTTCCTCATGTTCCTATTCTTCTCATTTTCCTCCTTCTCCTGATTCTTCTCATACTTTTTCTTCTATTATTATTCCTCATTCCTCCTCCTCCCTCGCCTCCTCCACACTACCTCTCATATTCCTTCGTCTCCTCCATTTTCACCTCGTCCACTTCCTCCACCCTCCTCCTCCTCCTCCAACTCAAGTCCTCTTCCATCCTCCCCCCCCTCCCCTCCTCCTGCTCTCCTCCATCTCCTCCTATTCCGATCTCCCCCCTCCACTTCCTCCTCCTCCTCCCCCTCCCCTCCAACCTCCTCCCCTCCTCTCCCCTCACTCCTCTTCCTCATCTCTCCTCTTCCATCCTCCCCCTCCACTTCCTCTCCTCCCTCCTCCTCCTCCTCCATCTCACCTCCATCCCCCTCCTCCTCCCCCCTCCACTTCCTCCTCCTCCTCCACTCTCCCCTCCTCCACTTCCCTCCTCTCCTTCCTCCCCCCTCCACTTCCTCTCCTTCCTCCTCCCCCCTCCATTGCCTCCTTCCTCCTCCTCCCCCTCCACTTCTCCTCTCCTCCTCCCTCCATCTCCTCCTCCTTCCATCTCCCCCCTCTCACTTCCTCCCCTCCTCCCTCTCCCTCCCCCTCTCACCCATCCTCTTCCCCTTCCTCTCCTCCTCTCCTCCTCCTCCCCTCCTCCTCCATCTCCTCCTCTTCCTCTCCCCCCTCCACTCCTCCTCTCCTCCTCCCCTCCCCCTCTCCCTTCATCCTCTTCCTCTCCTCCTCCTCCTCCTCCTCCTCCTCCTCCTCTCCATCTCCCCTCCTCCATCTCCCCCCTCCACTTCATCCCCTCATCCTCCTCCTCCTCCTCCCTCCTCCTCCTCCTCCTCTCTTCCTCTTCCTCCTCCCCTCCTCCTCCCCTCCACCTCCTCCCCCCTCCTCCCCTCCACTTTCATCCTCTCTCCTCGTTCCTCATACATCAAACATCGTCTGTCTTCCGTCTTTCCCGAAGCTCTCCTCATACATCTGCATTTAATAAGTCAACTTTCATTTTCTTCTCATCTCCATCGCGACCGCCCGTAAAGGTTGTCCGCCCGCGCATATGCCAGGTAGTGTTTGTGAACCGCCCACACGGACGCCCACAGACACTGGCCGGCCTCATCTCTCTTTCTCTCTTCTCTTTCTCCGTCTTTTGATTTCTTTTTCTTTTTTTCGTGTGTTTTTTTTCAGTCTCTCTCTTTTTTTGGCCGCGTCTTTCTCTCTCTTTCTGTTTCTCTTTCTCTTTCTTTCACTCTCTCTTTGATCTCTCTCTTCTCTCTCTGCTCTCTCTCTCTCTCTCTCTCTCTCTCTCGTCTCTCTTCTCTCTCTCTCTTCCCTCTCTCTCTCTCTCTCTCTCTTCTCTCTTCTATCTCTCTTATCTCTCTCTACTTCTCTCTCTCTCTCCTCCTCTCTCTCTCTCTCTCTCTCTCTCTCCTCTCTCCCTTCTCTCTCTCTCTCTCTCTCTCTCTCTCTCTCTCTCTCTCTCTTCCTCTCTCTTTTCTAACATTTCTTAACAGTAAAGAAAATAAAACTTCATACCTGCAGATGCATTTTGTTGATAGTAATATTATTGCCGTTGCGTTGCCAAGCAGACCTCATAATGAACATCACATTAGACAACCCATTTATCATCGCTCCTCATTAGCATATCACGACTCATATCACATTCATATTTACCTCATATTATTCACGTCCTTCTCATTCACTCTTTCGTCACACTTTTTGCAGTGCCTACTTCTTAATCGTCGCTGTGGTATAGAGCTTTATTTCCAAAATGCAATGAAATTTCTTGCCAAACACAAACAGGAATTACACACATGATTACATTACACACACACCAAACCCACACATAACACACATACAAACACACACACTCACACACAACACACACATACACACACACACACACACCACACACACTCATACATACACACACATACACACACACATACACACACATAACACCACACTTACCACATACATATACACACATACATATACACATACACAAGTAAAAAAGAAAAATATGTACATGTACCTACATTTATACCTAATATATCTATTTACATATATGTATGTATGAGTAGGTAGACAGTTAGAGAGATGTAGATAAGAGATGATAATAGATAGATAGATAGATACACAGATATGATAGACCAAACAGATAGATAGATGATAGGCAGATAGATAAGCAGACAAATAGATAGATAGAGAGGTTGATAAATAGATACACAGATACACAGATAATATACGTCTATGCATAAATACTCTAATTTTGCATGTAGGAGCCTTTGTATGTATAAATAACTTTCCATTGGAGACTCGCCCCTCACACATACCCTCACAGCCACCCATAATACACCCTTCCCTTCCTGCCAACACCCACGCCCACGTTCTAGACCCATGGCCACCCTGACCAACCCTTCCCCTTCCCTTACATACCCTTAGCACCCCCCTCCCCCCCTCCTCCTCCCTAGTCCTTCACTTCTTCCTCTTTTTACTTATATCGTTTTTCTTGTTGTTCTTTGTTTGTATTTTTTCTTTCTTTTTTTCTAGCCCTTTGTCTCTTCCTTTTTTTTACTTATCTGGTTTCTCTTGTTATTCTCTGTTTGTATTTTTTTTTTTTCTTTTTCTTTTATTTAATCCCTTTCTTTGTTCGTTATGTATTTTCTCCTTTCTCCACTCATCCTTCTTTTCTATCACTTATCTCTCCTTCCTCATTCACTCATCCCTGATCCCCGTTTCTGCTTTCTCTTTTGACTTCTTCCTCTTCCTCATTCTTTCCTTTCCCCCCAGTCTTTCTTCCCCTAATCCCCGTTCTCCCACCTCCTCCTTCCCTTCCCCATCTTCTCTCCCGTTCCCATTTTCATCCTCCTCCTTCCTTTCCCCTCCATCTTCCTCTTTCATCCATCCTCCCTTTCCTCCATACCCCAACCTCCCTCCATTTCCCCCCTTCCCCTCATCCCTTCCTTTTCCCCATTCCCCCATCCCCTTCTTCCTTCCTTCCTTTCCCCCCTTTCTCCCATCCTCTCTCCTCGTCCCTTCACCTCCCATTCATCCTATCCAATCCTCCTCCTTTCCTTCCTCTCCCCTCCCTTTCTCCCATCCCATCCTTCCCCTCCCCATCCATCCTCCCTCCTTTCCTCTCCCCATTCATCCCCATCCTGTCTCCTCATCCCACCCCCCCCCAACTCCTCCCCTCCTCCTCCCCATCCTCCACCCCTCCCTATCCTCTCCTCATCCCACCCTCCTCCTCCCCTCCCCACCCCCCCCACCCCCCCCCCCTCCCCCCCATCCTCCACCCTCCCTGCCCCACCCCACCCACCCCCCTCTCCCCACCCCCCCACCAGCCGCAAGGGCGTGAGAGAGCCCCCGCACCCACGCACCGACGACGCCGCAAACCCGTGAGGAACATCTTCTGAGACAAGACACTTTCCGCCAAGACTATCTCTTTCTTAAGGACATTCATTCATATTTGGTTATTTCGTATATTCCTCTCTCTTTTTTTTTTTTTTTTTTTTTGTTCTCTCTTCTTCTTTTTTTTTTTCTAAATGTTCTCTCTTCTTCTTTTTGTTGTTCTCTCTTTTTTCTTTTTTTTTTTTTTAATTTTTCTTTCTTTCGTCTTTTCTTGGAGCGCTGTTGTGTTTTCATCGTGAGTGATTTATTTTTTTCTATTTTTTTAAGATAAAAGAATATGTATTGAAGAAGTTGACTTGTTGATAGATGGAGAGTGGGAGGGAGGGAGGAGGGGGAGAGGGAGGAGGAGGAGAGAGAGAGGGAGAGAGAGAGGAGAGAGGGAGAGAGAGGAGAGAGAGAGAGAGAGAGAGAGAGAGAGAAGAGAGAGAGAGAGAGAGAGAGAGAGAGAGAGAGAGAGAGAGAGAGAGAGAGAGAGAGAGAGAGAGAGAGAGAGAATAGCCACGCCGATACTTATCCATTACACAAGTCTCGCCCAACACCCCCAATCTCTCTCTCTTTACGACAACCTCGTCATAAAGACCAAATTCCCCCGCGAGTGTTACCAGGGCTTACGTTCCCTCATGCGCACAGGTGACTTATGCCACACCTGACCAGGTCAAAGGTCAAGCGAGTGCCCACTTCAGCCGGGGAGAGAGAGGGTTGGCTCGGTGCCGACTCTCACACACCCCTGGGAGAAATCCGAAGGTTGGGGGTGGGGGGAGGGGGCGTGTAGGAGGGAGGGGGGGGGGGGGGGGGTGGGGGGGGGCGGAGGGGGCGTGTATGGGGGGGTCAGTCGCTGCGGAGGGTTTTAACCTTACCTTCTCTCGCTTGGGAATTCGGCCCTCGTCGTTGCGCACGCACACGCGCATACATACACACATAG
>NW_020869708.1:228229-238229 GCF_003789085.1 Penaeus vannamei | reverse complement strand
TATTCCCCTTTTCCCCCTACTGCCGTCCTCTCTTCTCACTCACTCTCTCTCTCTCTCTCTCCTCTCTCTCTCTCTCTCTCTCCTCTCTCTCTCTCTCTCTCTCTCTCTCTCTCTCTCTCTCTTTCTCTCTCTCTTTCTCTCTCTTCTCTCTCTCTCTCTCTCTCTCTCTCTCTCTCTCTCTCTCTCTCTCTCTCTCTCTCTCTCTCTCTCTCTCTCTCTCTCTCTCTCTCACGCCATCTCCATTTCCCTGTTTTTCCCCTACCCTTTCACCTTCCCCTCTCTCACACCCCCACTCCCATCCCCCCTTTCCCCCACCCCCCTTCTCACCATAAACTTCCCATCATAAGGGACACACTAACATCACTAAACCGAGCAGAGAAGAAAAACAACGTGTGCGGGCGCGCGAGCACTCTCCGGTGGTAGCCACAATGACAATTAAACATAAAAAAAGATAATTTCAACAGGGTGGGCCAAGATCGCTATCAGCTGATCGGTTAAAGAGACAAGGGAAGATGTAAATAAAGAGGACATAGAAGGGGCTCTGTAAGTCTCTTATACATCTCTGAACAAATATAGCTTTTGTGTGCGTGTGTGTGTGTGTGTATGTGTCCGTGCGTGTGTATGTGTATATATAGCTTGGTGTGTATATGTGTGTGTGACAGTTTGTGTTGAGCCGAGAGAGAGAGAGAGAGAGAGAGGAGAGAGGAGAGAGAGAGAGAGAGAGAGAGAGAGAGAGAGAGAGAGAGAGAGAGAGAGAGAGAATGGATAAGAGACAGACTGACAGCCAGACAGTAGGCCAGACAGACAAATAGAGAGAGGAGTGAGAAAGGGAGACAGAGAGTGAGCGATTAGATAAATGGATAGACAGGTAGTTTATGTATAGATAGATGGATAGATACCGAGATAGAGAGAGAGAAAGAGAAAGAGATAGAGATATATAGATAGATAGTTAGAGAGAGAGAAAGAATGAGACTCACAGACAAAGAACTCAACACCGGGCCCACAGACAATCCTACAAACAGACAGGCGAGAAAAAAAAAAAACGAAAAAAAGCGAGAAAATTGACGGCAAAAAAGAAAGAAAGAAAGCACGAAACAACAAGAAAGACATAAAGCATCAATAAAAAAATAGCTCCGTCTGGTTTTGGGGGATTCCCCTCCATCCACCCCCTCCTCACCCCCCCACACCCACCCACCGTCTCCAAAACACCTGCCGAAAAGCTCATTAGTGCCCCCCCCCAACACCGTTTTTTTATTTGTTTGTTTTCTTTTTTCTCTCTCTCTGTCGCCATTTCATTTCCGTAAATTGATTTATTTAGATATTGATTATTATTCATTGTTATTTAAACTGGTTTACGATTTTTTAATGGTAAACACGAACTCTGTGTCTGTGTCTCTGTTTCTCTCTGTATCTGTCTCTGTCTGTCTGTCTGTCTGTCTGTCTCTCTCTCTCTCTCTCTCTCTCTCTCTCTCTCTCTCTTCTCTCTCTCTCTCTCTCTCTCTCTCTCTCTCTCTCTCTCTCTCTCTCTCTCTCTCTCTCTCTCCTCTCATTCTCTCATTCTTTCTCTCTCTCCATCCTTCCTCTCTTCATAACCAAATCTACCTAAGAAGCCAAGAAAAAATAATAATAACAGAAATCCAATAGAAAAAAAGCAAAACAAGAAAAAAAAACAACAGAAAGAAGACACGCAAGATAACGAACGATAATCAGAACAACGGGAAGAAACGTTTTTTATTTTTTTTTTTTTCGCCGCTCGCTCCCCCTCACGCCCCCAGATGGCCTAGTCACGACAAAAACGTTTCTCGGCTGAGTGGCAACTGCAGGAGGCAATTGTCGAGACAGTGAGTGCAAACGCGACGCGGGAGGCCAGGGAAATGGTGATGGTGGAGGGAGGGAGGAAGGACGGAGGCTGGGTTGGGGGTGGGGAGAGGAAGGTTGGGGGGGAAGGAGTGGGAGGAGAAAAGTTTGGGTTGGGGGGAGGGAGTGGAAGGAGAAAAGGGGTGGGGGGAGGGGAGGAAGGTTGGGTGGGGTGGGGGGGGAAGATGGGAGGGAGAAAAGGTTGAGGCCGAAGGTGGGAGGGAGAAAAGGTTGGGGGTGGGATGGTGGGAGGGAGAAAAGGTTGGGTGGGGAAGGGGAGAAGGAGAAAAGGTTGGGGGGGGGGAGAGTGGGAGGGATGGTGGGAGAGGGAGGGAAAGAGGAAGGGTGGAAGGGAGGGAAGGAGAAAAGGTGGGGGGGGAGGGGAAGAAGGAGAAAAAGGTTGGTGGGGGAGAGGGAGGGATGGTGGGAGAGGGAGGGAAGGAGGAAGGATGGTGGAAAAAGTGGGAGGGAGGAAGGGGTAAAAGGCGGGGAGGAACAGAAAGAGAGAGAGAGAGACAGACAGACAGACAGACAGACAGACAGGAGAGTCACATAAACAGACAAGAGTCACATAGACAGACAAAAGACAGAGAGCAGGAGCGAGAGAGAGATGCATACATACATACCAATACCACCCCGCCCTCCCCCCCCCAAAAAAAAAAAATCTTGACATCTGTTTATCACCATCAATCTCATACCTCTCTGCAGTCCAGCTTGCCATGTGTATGTGTATATTTATAAACAAAATTTCCCTCCATATCATTTTTTTTTTTTTTTCATTTTTTTTATCAGCTCTCTAAAATGGGTGATGGATTCTGCGCAGAGTTGGCCATAATTTTACGGTAATTAGCTCGAGCTCGGGAATTTTTTTGAAAAGGAATGGGGGGAGGGGGGAGGGAGGGAGGGAGAGAGGGAGGGAGGGGAGGGAGGGGGAGGTGGAAGGGAGAGAAGGTGGAGGTGGGAAGGGAGGGAGGGGGGAGAGTGGGGAGGGGAGGGAGGTGGAAGGGAGGGAGGGGAGAGTGGGTGAGGGGTGGGAGGAGTTAGAGGGGGAAAGGAGGGGGGGATGAGGGGAGGGGATGAAGAGGGGAGGGGAGGGAGGAGTGAGAGGGGAGGAGAGGGAGGGGTGAGAGGGTGGGGACGAAGTACAGGTTAAGGTCTTGCCGCTTCGAAAATTACGTAATCGTTAATTTTGATAAAGATGATAAGTGATAAAGAATACACGAAAAAATGTAGACGGAATGCATTATTGAAATATGGCGTGTGGTCCGTAGAGTTTATAAAATTAGATTGGATTTCTTTATCAGTAAATCATTGCATGGTTAGCTCCTGTGTCATGTGAAATTTGATATCTTAGATAATTTAGATTTAAAGGGAAATGATACTTATTTCTGACAAATTTTCGCATTGTGAATGACGAAATAAGTGAAAATACGAATTAAGCAACTTTTTAAATTTACACTAAAACAACTCCCATTTTCTAGACAATAATAGTATTGGTAAACTTGAATAGGCAACCAAAGAACGGATGTAAAGAATATACCTTCTGAAGAACAATTATCTTCGAAGAATAATCATGAAAACTCAAAGCAAAACCCTTTGACAAACAAACAAACGAAAAAAAAAAAATAGCGAAAAAATAAGAAAATATCTTGACAGAAACGACCCAGCTTTCAAAGAACTGATTATTGGCAGAGTATACTGGCCTCCTTGTATTTTCATTGTATTTTGTTTATTTTTTTCATTTTATTGATGCTTTATTTACCTTAATTGTGTTAGAACCAATTTATCTACATCGATTCTGCCGATGAGAGCTGTGTGTGTGTGTGTGTATGCATGTGTGTATGTGTGTGTATGTGTGTGCGTGTGTGTGTGTGTGTGTGTGTGTGTGTGTGTGTGTGTGTGTGTGTGTGTGTGTGTGTGTGTGTGTGTGTATGCATGTGTGTATGTGTGTGTGTGTTATTATTTTTACTGTCATCATTATCATTATTGTTATTATTATTGTTATCAATATCATCATTATTATCCTTATCACCATCATTATCGCTATTAACATTATCATTGTTATCATTATTATCATAATTTCATCCTCATCCTCATTATCACTATCGCTGTCATTATTGTTAGTACTGTTATCATTATCATCATCATCATTATTTTCATTATTATTGCCATTGTCGTTATCATTACTATTATCATTATCTTTATCAGTATTATCTCCATTATCATCATTATAATCATCTCCATTATTATCATTATCATTACTATCATTATCATTCTTATCACCATCATCATTATTGTCATCATCATTATTACCGTTATCATTACTGTGATTATCACTGTTATCATTATCATTAGTAGTAGTATTATTGCTTTTACTATTACCATTACTGCTATCATTATCATCATTATCATCGTTCTGATTATTACTGTAATAGATATCATCATCATCCTTCTTATCTTATGCCTCTTTAACAGTTTTATGTAACCATTGTCATCTATCTCTCTCTCTCTCGTACTTTCTCTTTCTCACTCTCATTCTCTCTCTCTCTCTCTTACTTCCTTACTCTTACTCTATCTCATACTCCTGTCTGTGTCGTGTGTGTGTGTGTGTGTGTGTCTTATTTTCTCTTTCTTACTCTCTCCTTTTCTCTCTCTCTCTCTCTCTCTCTCTCTCTCTCTCTCTCTCTCTCTCTCTCTCTCTCTCTCTCTCTCTCTCTCTCTCTCTCTCTCTCTCTCTCTCTCTCTCTCTCTCTCTCTCTCTCTCTCTCTCTCTCTCTCTCTCTCTCTCCCTCTCTCTTCTACCTCTTTCATTCCCCGATTTATCGCGTGTGTGACCTTCTCTATTTTCATCACCCTTTCCTTCCCAGGTTTCAAACTTCCAAAAACAGTCTTCCCCATTCTCGTCTATTCCCCGTTTTTATTGGCTATCTTCCCCTCGCTTATTCTTATTCGCTGTCTTTGTCACTGCAACAACACTAATCACACCTGACATTCTCTTCAACTGTTCCTTAATTAGATCTTTCTTATTCTTGTCTTTGATTTTTTTTAGTTTTGTGTGTGTGTGTTTCGTTAAATTTAGTGTCTGTGATTCTCTACCTCTGTCTCTGTTTCTGTCTGTCTGTCTGTCTCTCTCTCTCTCTCTCCTCTCTCTCTCTCTCTCTCTCTCTCTCTCTCTCTCTCTCTCTCTCTCTCTCTCTCTCTCTCTCTCTCTCTCTCTCTCTATCTATCTATCTATCTATCTATCTATCTATCTATCTATCTCCCGCTCTCTTTTTCTCTCGTTCTCTCTGTCCCTTATCCATTCTGCCCCCTCCCTCTCTCTCTGTATCCGTGTGTGTGTTCCTCTCTTTCTCCCTCTTTCTCTTTCTCCCTCCGTCTTTCTCTCTGTGTGTCAGTCTACTTGCGTGTTTGTCTGTTTCTCCTTGCCCATTCTTTCCTTTTCTTTCTTACTGCATCCTTTTTGCTCTTTCTCTTTTGTATCTCTCCACTGCCTTCATTATATTTTCTCTCATTTCTTTCCTTCTCTATATTCGTATTACTTTTACCTTTCTTTCAACAATCCTCTCTCTCTCAACGTTCCAGTTCATTTTATAATATCTTTTTCTTCTTCTTCTTCTTTTCTGTTTACCTTCTCCCCTTCTTCTATATTTTCCATTTGCTTTGTCACCATTTCTTTCCATTTCGCGTCCTTTACGTTTGCCATTTCTCCGTCTTGCTCTCTCCTCTCCCCCTTTTTTCTCCCCTTCTAATACCCTTTAATCCCTTCTCCCTTTTTTTCTTGCCTTTCCTTAATTCCTCTCCCCTTTTCCTTATTCCCGGTAACCTTTTCCTAATCTTTCGTTCTTCACCCTTAATACCCCCTTTTCTCTCTCCCTTCCTCCGTCTTTTCTCTCTCTCCCTTCTTCATTTGTTCTCCCTCTCCCTTCTTCATTTTTTCTCTCTCCCTTCTCTTACTCCTCCTTAACCCATACTTCTTGTTCTTCTCTTCTCTTGATATTTTTCTTAATTTTTCTTTTTCTCCTTTCCTCCCTCCCGTACCTTTCTCCTTCTCTCCTTTCCCCTCATGTCCTTCTTCCTCCTCTCTTCGCCTTCCTCCTCCCTTTACCATTCTTTTCCCCTTTCTCCTCCTTCTCCTCATTTCACCTCTCTTCATTTCCACCTTCCACCCCCTTTCCCCTTTTCATCCTCATCTTCCTTCTCCCTTCACCATCCACCTCCCCTCATATGCCTCCCTTCCCCTCCCCTCCTTCCTCCTCCCTTCACCTTTCCTTTTTCCTCATATCCCCTACCTTATCCTTTTCTCTCCTCATCCCATCCTTCTTCCTTTCTTCACGTTCCCCCTTCGAATCCCCTCATCTCCTCCTCCTCCTCCGTTCCCCCGTCCCCTTCCTCTCATTTTCCCCTTACATCCCCTCCCTTCACCTCTCCTCCCTTTCCCTAGCCCCTAACTCTCATTTCTTCTCTTACATCCCCTCCCTCCCCTTTTCCCCTTCATCTTACCTTGCTTCTCCTTCACCCCTTCGCCCCCTTCCTCTCAACATTCCCTCATCCCTCGTCCCTCCCACCGCCCATCTTACCTTGCTTCTCCTCACCCCTTTCCCTCGCCCCTTCCACCCCCCCCCCTTCCCCCCCCCCCCCTCCTTCCTCCCTTCCATTTCTCTCATTTCTTCCCCTACACCCCCTCCCCTCCCCTTCTCTCCCTCCCCCCCCCCCCGCCCCTTTCCTCTCATTTCTTCCCCTTGCCACCCCCCCCCTCCCCCTCGTCCCTCCCCACCGCCCATCTTACCTTGCTTCCCCTTCATCCCTTTCCCTTCGCCCCCTTTCTCTCATTTCCTCCCCTCCCTCCCTCCCTCTTCCCCTCCCCTCCCCCCGCCCCTTCCTCTCATTTCCTCCCCTCCACCCCCTCCCTCCCCCCCCCTCCCCTCCCCTCAATCTTCCCTCCCTCCCCCCCCCGCCCCTTTCCCTCTTCCTCCCCTTCTCCCCCCCCCTCCCTCCCTTCCCCTCTTTCCCCTTCCCCCCCCTCCCCCTCGCCCCTCCCCACCGCCCATCTTACCTTGCTTCCCCTTCAGGCAGTCAAGACCACCGCTCACACCTGTCGACTCGTCAGCGCAGGCTCACACAGGAGACTTTTTGCTCCTCGCCGGCCGTGGCACAACCTCGAAACGAGTGCCAGTGCCAAGGCGGTGTCACGGACGCGTTTTTATTCTCTTTTCGCTCTCTCTCTGTGTCTCTCTTTCTCTCTCTTCTTTGTTTTCTTTCTCTCTGTTTCTCTTTCTTTTCTCGTATGTTTTTTGCTTTCTTCTTTTGTCGGATTTTAATCTTTTTTCGTTCTTGTTTTGTTTTTGTTTTTTCTTTATCTTTTTCGTTCTTCGTTTTTTCTTTCTTCCTTTCTTAGCTTAGTTTCTTTGTTTTTCTGTTTGTATTTCATGTATTTCATTTTTCGTAACATAATATTTTTTCAACCTGAAAAAGAGCAAAAGAAATTCAAACACCAAACAAAAACAAACAGATCAATACAGACAAACATAAACACAAAACACACCAACACAGATACACAAAATCCCCCCCCTTCCCCCATAAGCCAACCCCTAACACCCTACGCCAACCCCCATACTACGCTTTAACCACCCAACCCCCTCCCCCCCTCCCAAAAAAAACACCCCCACCTTCATTTTAGAACCGTCGGTAAATCTCCTCCCCTCCCCCCACCTTCTCCCCCCTCCCCCACTTCTCTCCCTCCTTTTCTCCTTTCTCACTTCCCTCTCCTCCTCCTTCTCTCCTTTCTCATCTCCCTTCCCCCACTGTCTCCTCTCCTTCTATCTTCCCCACCTCCCTCTTCCTCTTCTTCTCCTCCCCCACTTCTTCCCCCCCCCTATTTTCTTTCTCACCTCCCTTTCCCCTCATTTTCTCTCCCCCACCTCCCCTCCCCCATCCTTTTCTCCTTTCTCTCCCTCCTTTTCTCTTTCCCCCACCTCCCAACTCAACACCTTACCCTTCATACCTCCTTCCCCCCTCCCCCTCCCCTCACCCCCACACAACTGCAACCCCGCCAAATATAAAGAGCTTACCCCCGCCCTCCCCCACACCACCCTCCCTTCGCCCCCCCCCCCACCAACCCATTCCCCCCTCCCCACCTCCCCATGGTTTTCCCAGCTGATCTCCCGTTGGCAAAGCATCCCCAACGGCCAGTTTTACACAGCATAATATATCTTCTCGGTGTGACACTCTTCCTCTCTCTCTCTCTCTCTCTCTCTCTCTCTCTCTCTCTCTCTCTCTCTCTCTCTCTCTCTCTCTCTCTCTCTTTCTCCCTCCCCCTCCCTCCCTCCCTCTCCCCTCCTCCCCCTCCCTTCCCTCCTTTCCCTCCTCCCTCCTCCCTCCCTCCCCTCCCTCCTCCTTTTCCCCTTCCCTCCCTCCCCTCCCTCCTTTCCCTCCTTTCCTCCCTCCCTCCCCTCCCTTCCTTTCCTCCCTCCCTCCCTCCCTCCCTCCTTTCCTCCCTCTTAGGCGAGCGACGGTGAAATTGAGGGCCAGTTTGGTGCTGAAAATACCTTCGAGCAGAATCTTGCTTTCTGTTTTATACTACATCCCCTTCCGCCTTTTCTTCTTCTTCTTCTTCTTTCCTCCCCTCTTCTTCTTCTTCTTCTTCTTCTTCTGATTATTCTTCTCTCCTCCCTTCTTCTTCTTCTTCTTCTTCTTCTTCTGATTCTTCTTCTCTCCTCCCCTCTTCTTCTTCTTCTCTCCTTCCCTTCTTCTTCCTTTCTTCCTCCCTTTTCTTCTTCTGATTCTTCTCTCCTCCTCTTCTTCTTCTTCTTCTTTTTCTTCTCCTTCTCTCCTCCCCCTCTTCTTCTTCTTCTCTCCTCCTCCTCTTCTTCTTCAACTCCCTGTACACCATTTTTTTCTACTTCTCCCTCTATCCCATGTTTGTTTTTTTTCTTCTCCTCCTCTCCTCCCCCTCTTCTTATCATTATTTTTCCTCTTCCGTTCCTCTTCTCACCCTCTCTTCTTCTTCATCATCTATTCCATCATAATCATCACCATTATTTTTTGTTTGTTTGTTTGTTATCATTATTACTATCATTTTATTTTTATTAATATTATTATTGTTATTATTGTTATTCTATCTTCTTATTGTTATTATCATTATCATCATTATTATCATTATTACCATTATCATCATTGTTATCATTATTACCATTATCATCATATTAATGTAATTATTGTTTTATTATTATTATTATTCTTATCATTATTATCATTATTCTTCTTAGTATTATTACTATTGTTATTATCAACATCATTATTATTACTATTATTATCATTATCATTATTGTTATTATCAGCATTTACTATCACTATTGTTATTGTCGTTACTGCTAATATCATCAATAGCATTGTTGTTATTATCATCATCATTGTTTTCTGTGATTATCGTCATTGCTATTAGTAGTATCATCATCATTGTCATTATTGTTTTTATCATAACAACTATTACTTGTATTATTATTATCATTATCATTATTTTGTTTTCATTGGTATTTGTATTTCCATTACTATCATTAATCTTACTGCTCTTATTATTATTATTATTATTAATATTGTTGCTGTTGCTGTGTTGTTTGTTGTTGTTGTTATTATTATCATTATTATCATTCATCATTATTATTATTATTATTATTATTATTATTATTATTATTATTATTATTATTATTATTATTATTATTATTATTATTATTATTATCATTAATCATTATTATTTATTATTATTATCATTATGTTATGATTATTATCCTATCATCATATCTAGCATCATTCTTATTGTCATTATCATTACTACTATTATTATAATTTTCATCCTCATCATATTGATTATTATTATTAGCATTATCATTTTTGTTTTCATTGTCATTATTGTTATTATTGAATGGAAAAAATCACTCTACCATGTTGATACTCACAATGCACAAACTGCATTTATTTTCATTAATCTAGTTTGTGCATTATGTACTTTTTACCATTTTTAGTATTGTTATTGACATTATTACTATCATTACTATTATTATCATTATTATTATTATTATTATTCGTATTGTTATTACCATTACAATTGTTATCATCTTTGTTATCATCATTAATGTTATAATCATTA
>NW_020869708.1:215729-223229 GCF_003789085.1 Penaeus vannamei | reverse complement strand
GGTGGGAGGGAAGAAAAAAGGAAGAGGCAGAAGGAAGAAAAGAAGGGGGGGAGAGAAAAGAAGTGGAAAGACGTGGAGGGAGGATAGGAGGAGGTGGGAGGGGAGAAAGAGGGGGAGAAGAGGTAGGAGCAGAAAAGAAGGGGTGAGGTGGGAGGGAGGAAAGGAGGAAGAGATGGCAAGGAGAAAAGAAGGAGGCCGAGATGGGAGGTGGGAGGGGGGGGGGCGGCCCGCAACAGACCCAAGAGCGCGGGCGGCGTAATATCGCATTTAAATGCAGATGAAGTTTCGGCAGCGATCTGCGTTCCTCCGCCGCCCCGGACATCCGTTCTCACCGCGGGCGTGTGGGCGGTGGGCGTGTAGGCGGGTGGGCGTGTGGGCGCGGGTGTGCCGATTATGGGCGTGGGACTGCCATGCTCACTATGGGCGTAGGAGGACAAGAGGTCGAGGAAATTGTTTGTTATACGCAGACCTGGCAAAGACGCCCACACCGGAGAACAGTAAAGAAAGCAAATAACGGTGAACAAATGAACAAAGAACGGTGAACGAAAGAACAAAGACCGGTGAACAAAAAGAAAAAAATAACAGCCAAGTGAAGCTTGCGGTCGCCAGCCCAGAGGCACATCGCGTCCAAAACTTCAGGAAAGAAGGAAAATTGTGGATTGCACATTTTCGTGCAACTCAAAATGATGGTCAGAAATATCCTTATTAACGACTCTTTGCAGACATAGCTTAAAGGAATTGTCACTTTCTACGGCCAAATATTGGTCATAAGAGGTCGTTTATTTTCTTATATATTTTTAAAATTTCTTTTAGTTTTTATTATCTTTTATGTCTTTCTCTCTCTCTCCCTCTCTCCCTTTCTCTGTCTCTCTGTCTGTCTCTTCTCTCTCTCTCTCTCTCTCTCTCTTCTCTCTCTCTCTCTCTCTCCCCCTCTCTCTCTCCCCTCTCTTCTCTCTCCCTCTCCTCTCTCTCTCTCTCTCTCTCTCTCTCTCTCTCTCTCTTCTCCTCTCTCTCTCTCTCTCTCTCTTCTCTCCCTTTCTTTCCCCCCCTCTCTCTCTCTTTTTTTTTTTTTTTTTTTTTTTTTTTTTGAAACTCCAGTAACAGCGAGAGCGTTGAAACAGCGCCGTAAAAATCCCTCCGCCTCCCCAACAGCGTCCCTTCGACCCCGCGCGCTTTCACGGCCAAGGTGGAAACGCATTGCCGGGATTGCGCTTTTAAGATTATGGCCAAAAGATGTAGAATTAAGTGTCCAAAAGAGAAACTAAGGATTATGTTTATCATAGCCATGCGTGGGGGAAGTAAGTTTTCCAAAGTGAAATTCCGGCGTGTGTATTTTCGTTATCAGTAAATGTGGTAAGTGCATTTTTAGAATAGAAAAATGATCAAAGGTTTTGATAGTTCAGATCTCCTCGATATATGTATCTGTTGATTAATCATTTCCACGCTGTATGGGTAAACAGGAACCGTTCAGCCTATCTTTGCAAACAAAGCATTGAATTAAAGCTTTTAAGTACAGAGAACGATAAAAAAGACACAAAATATTACTCAATGCAAAATCATATATCAAAACTACCGAAAAAAATATCTCTAACATAGCCTTTGTGCTTAAACGTTTGACAGGCTCTGCATTTTACTAAAACTACAATAACTACATAATACCCATTGAGAAATAACATTAATTCGAGTTTAACTTTCGTTCTCTTTTCACGGTTGAAAATCCACGTTGGATATCAAGGAAACAAGGAAACATCACGTTACCTAATAGTATATTGCATAACACTTCAGTAAATGGCTATAAATACAAATTGAAAAGATATATCTCTATGTAAATAAATGATCCTTTATCAGTGCTAGGTATGATACACGTGTAATAAAAAACTTTTGCAGTTGATATATTCTTTTTTCATTCGTTAATGATGGTAGTTTAAAATGCTCATCTGATACCGATTTAGACAAAAGGGTCCATGCAAAACAAACCAGTTTCATATGTTATTGATTTTAGACAAAATAGATACTTCCTTTTCAGCGTTAAAGTCAATTTCATTTTGGTCGTGGGAGTAATAGAATCAAAAAGCATCATATGTGCGGTGTTGGAGGAGGATTATCTGAAAAAAAAGAAAAAAAAAGTTGAAAATTATTTTGTTTCTAAACAGTACAGGAATTTGGAACAGCATTTGGGCAGCACCGGAACTTGGAAAAAAGAAGAAACAGAAAATTCACAATTTGAAAGACAGATCACCAAAAACAATAAAAGTCACAGGGATTTCAATATGCATTTTTCTCTAAAAAGACACGGAAATTTGGAAAAGCGTTAACAGTTAAAAAAAAAAAAAAAAAAAAAAAAATTACAAAAGCTCTTAAATGACCTTCAACTACCGACTGACAAGAGATTTGTTCATATTCAGATATTTCGCGATGAAAGATTAATGAATATGCAAATCCATGATAATTGGCAAACTATAATAGAGGAAAAATGTGAGGAAGTTAGTTAACGATGTTGAATTATGATTTTGTAAAGAAGAATATTACATATTATCAATTTATTGCCTTAACGTGATATTGACGGCGATAACAGTAATGATAACGATAAAAAGTTTTATAACAATGATAACTATGATGATGATGATAACAACAATGATAAAAACAACAACAAAACAACATTAATGATAATAAGAGTGATGATGATAATGATGACGATAACGATGAAGATAACATCAAAACAACAGCAGCAGCAACAACAATAGTAAACATGAAAATTATAATAACAATCAATCCACAAAAAAGAATACAGATCAAAATAATAAAAAAGATTACAAAAGCTCTACTCCAACTCCCCCCCCCCCAAAAAAAAAAAAGAAAAAAAAAGAAGGGAAACTTGAGGGTCCCCAAAGCATTCCTTAAACGGCACCGACTTTTCTTTCCATAATCTCCTTTGAACTTCGTAATGAGCGCGAAATTGCACCGTCCTCCTCAAGGCCAACGGCGCTACTGAGAGTCCACGCGCAGGAGACCGACTTCGGCGGCGGACGCTTCTCTCGCGCGGGAGACGAAACAAAAGAGCTCTGAAGGGCGTCTCGGGCCCCGTGTGACGGCGCGGTTGTGTTGCGAATTGGTGTAGTCATCTGTCTATTTCCCTGCTATATATATAATGTATATATATATATATATATATATATATATATATATATATATATATATATATATATATATATATATATATATATATATATATATATATATATATATATATATATATATATATATATATATATATATATATATATTATATATATATATATATCCCCACACACTTGGTGCACAAAAAATCATGGCAACAAATGGTGTGGCTACGCATACCAGTGGCTACTCGTGCTTAGGGCGCTGACGAAACAAAAACCCATTTATCATGAATGATATAAATTATATACATCTATCCATCTACCTACACACACACACACACACACACACACACACACACACACACACACACACACACACACACACACACCACACACACACACACACACACACACACACACACACACACACACACACACGTGTTTACATGATGAACGAGACACCACACTACATCTGAGGTGTTGACGCGAAAGGCGGGATGCGAGTTCCGGCCGACATTCCGTCATCGGGTCAGACGCCGGGAGGAATCGTGCGGGAATCGCTGTCGTTTTGCGTTTGAATAAAATCATTTTAAATACGTGGCTGTTTTTTCGTTCGTCGTCGAATACAGGGGTATGCGGTTTCGCTACGATCTGCACACATATTCATACACACACACACACACACACACACACACACACACACACTCTCTCTCTCTCTCTCTCTCTCTCTCTCTCTCTCTCTCTCTCTCTCTCTCTCTCTCTCTCTCTCTCTCTCTCTCTCTCTCTCTCTCTCTCTCTCTCTCTCTCTCATCTCACGCTCACACAGACGCACCCCCCACACACATATACACACATATCTATCTATCTCCCTCTCACTCTATCTCCCAAAAAGCTAGACATCTAAATACAAAAGAAATATACATAGACAGGCAGCAATGAATAAATAAATAGAAATAGAAGTACGCAATAAAATCGAAATATTAAACCCCAAAATCGAAAATAAAATAAGATAAAAAATCCCGCCTCACTTTACGATCAGTCAACAAGAAGTTAGCTCATTAGCGCAGCCCACGCCTGCGCACGCCTTAACTAATTAGCATAATTGTGAATTCATTTGTTAATTATGTCTTATCGCCTCTCCTCACCGTTACGTCACAGTTTAAGGAGTTTTTTTGATTATTTACTTTTTCTTAATTTTCTTACTTTTTTTCTTTTTTTCAAATTTCTCTTCTTTCATTTATTCTATTTGCATTGTTAAAATTTCATGCTTACACACACACATACACACACACACACACACACACACACACACACACACCACACACACACACACACACACACACACAACACACACACACACACACACACACACACACAACACACACACACACACACACACACACACACACACACACCACACACACACATAATATATATATATATATATATATATATATATATATATATATATATATATATATATATATATATATATATATATATATATATATATATATATATATATATATATATATATATATATATATATATATATATATATATATATATATATGTATGTGTGTGTGTGTGTGTGTGTGTGTGTGTGTGTGTGTGTGTGTGTGTGTGTGTGTGTGTGTGTGTGTGTGTGTGTGTGTGTGTGTATGTATGGATGTATGTATAAATGCACACATATGATGTATAAGAAATCATCAGAATAAGGAATGATGGAGATTATTAGATAATGACAATATTATTACGAAAAATATATAATGCAATTAGACTACACTAATGTTATTACTCACATACATCGAATTAAATCAGATCTTTATTCTGATTCATATACTATATACACCGATGGACAATTTTCGTTTTATATGCTCCTCTGTTCTATTTATGATAACATTTCTAATATCCTTTGACATAAAAAAGGAGAACATAGGTGGCGATGGTAAATGCAGGCGCTCGGACGTGTCACTATGATTAAACAATCCGTCACGTTCTTTTTTCGATTTAATAGAATTATTGGTAATTTACTTGAGATTAATTGAGCATTTTCTCCCCTCTCCCCCTCTTTCTCCATCTATCTATCTTAACGCGACATCTCCTTCTCTCTATCTATCTTTGGCCCTCGTTTTTTTCTCTATATATATCTGTCCATGCCCGATCTTTCTCTATGTATCTGTCTCTACCTCCTCTTCCCTTTCTCTTTTTCTCGATTTCCTCCGTTCCTTTCTGATCCCCTTTCTGTTTGTCTGTGTCGGATTGCCTGTCTGTTTCTCTGTCTTTCTCTGTTTGCCTGTCTCTCTTCTCTGTCTATCTGTTTGTTTGTCGGTCTGCCTGTCTGTTTGTGTTTGTCTGTCGGATTGCTACTCTCTCTTCCTGTTTGTATCTGCATGACTCTATCTGTCTCTGACTCTCTCCCTTCCTCTCTCTCTCTCTCTCTCTCTCTCTCTCTCTCTCTCTCTCTCTCTCTCTCTCTCTCTCTCTCTCCCTCCCTCCCTCCCTCCAGCCTTCGCTCCCCCCTCTCCCCCCTCTCTCCTCTCCCCCTCTCTCTCCCTCAGCCACACTCAAAAAGAATAGAGAAAAAATAAATCCCCATTTTCACACACACAAGCGGATTACGGTATCAACGGCACAAAATCCTACATTGGGCGGATGGATTCCCTACAGGGTATTCCTAACAAAGCCTCGATCCTTTTGTGAATGAGACCTTCAAAAATACCTGCGTTTCGGGCGGCACAAACCATACCATTGATGTAACTAAAAAATTATATTTACTCAATTATGAATGACCTAGTTCGTGCACAAGGACAGGCATACAAAGGATATTATTTTATAGATGGATATGAATTTAATTATGCATGGAAATAAGGAGGAGATTATATGGCAGAACTTGAAAATTGAAACAACGTAACTAAACCTAAAAGAACGAAAGTGTGTGCAAAGTGGATCAAGGACGTAGTTTTGTTTCAAAATGTCAAACTCTACTCTCTTGCGATTTTCCTTTTTCCATAGTTTTTTTTTTTTAAAATACCTTAAGAGATTTTACTCTTATTGTAAAATTATCAGTGGATAGGATGGATATTCCTAAAGCATAAAAAACATTTATTAGAAACATACGTAAAACACACGAAACACACAAACTGTCCACGTAGATATATAATTCACGAAAAATCAGCATACTATCCAGCCTATGCCTATGATATCATAAAATAATCACTTCTATCTCAGGCGACCGGGTGTTGCGGAGGGTCTATTCATACAAAACAAGTTCAGTCCAGAACGCCGTTTTCTATCCTATGGTAGACTGCTGAACGCCCTGTGGAACGCTACTGCTGGCTATCTACGTGGGCGTGAAGGGTGCGGGTACTTGCAATCAGAATCTGGAAAAGCGTACTCGATATTGAAGGTGAAATGAAATTATGTGTTGTATCTAAATAGCAATAAGAAAGATCATGAATATATAATGAAATGGAGCGTTTGAACAATTTTCTACCGATATGGTAAACCAGCTGGCATTATGTAGAGGGTCGTCAGCTGACATGGAGGCTGCAGGCCAGGCACTAGACGACCACCACCCTCACTACTACCAGTCCTATCGAGTAGTTACCTCCATTAACATCACCACTCCTATACAACCATCTCTTTTATAACAACAGTAACAATAACAGCATCATCATCATCAACGAAACAACAATGACTGCTGCTACAACTTTAGCTGCTGCTACAACAAGAACAAGAACAAGAACAAGAACAACAGCAACTACCACCACTACTACTACTACTATTACTACTTCTACTACTATGTCTACTACCACAACTACTAATACTAGCCCCACTAAAATCACTACTACCACCACCACCACCGCCTTTACAACAACAACTACCACTACTGCACCCACTGACGATAATGCCGATGGTCTCATCCGATGCAGCCGTGCCCCCAAGTGGATCCCTAACCATCCGCACTCTACTACTACTACTACTTCTACTACTATGTCTACTACCACTACTACTGATACTAGCCCCACTAAAACCACTGCTACTACCACTACCACCGCTTGTACAGCAACAACTACCACTACTACTCCTATTGCTGATAATGACGCCGTCCCCATCTGACGCAGGCGGTGGATCCCTAACCATCCGCAGACTCACTTGGATCCTATTCCTAAGAGAAACGCTCCGGCTGGCCATTGAAGTGACAGCCCTATCAGAGGTTCGACACTGTGGCGCAGGTGCTGTCGGCGAGGATGGGTTCACCTGTCATGCACCTGTCACGCGCCTGTCACTGGCCGGGCCGTTCTGGTGGCAGACATGTTGCTGGTCTCGGCGCGGTCTCATACACGCTGCTTAGATACTCTCTCTACTGGGTGGTTGC
>NW_020869708.1:203229-208229 GCF_003789085.1 Penaeus vannamei | reverse complement strand
TTTCATTCTCTTTCTCTCCCTCCATTCCCAAATTTCTCTCTCCCTTCCTTCTTCCTTTCCTAATTTCTCTCTTATTCCCCACTCCTATTTCCCTTGTCTCATTCCCTTTCGAAAAGTAAAAGAAACGAGAAAAGAAAAGGGCAAAGATATTGAAGAGAGAGAGAGAGAGAGAGAGAGAGAGAGAGAGAGAGAGAGAGAGAGGAGAGAGAGAGAGAGAGAGAGAGAGAGAGAGAGAGAGAGAGAGAGAGAGAGAGAGACAGACAGATAATGAAAGAGAGAAAAAAAATCACTCACCAAAAAAAGGGGCGGAGTCAGCAGTCAACCCATGGTCACGTGACCCGCCAACCCGTGATCACGTGACCCACCGCCATCATCATCATCATCATCATCCTCTTCGAAGGAAAACGAGTCGGAGGATTTCCAAAATTGAATGTTATGATCTGTCCTGCGGGGAGGAAGGACCTCAGGACTCCATTTAATTAACTGAGGATTCGCTCATAGCTTTTATATTCTTATCTCCGGTTCTGGAAAAATTTGTCCCGGGTCGTGTAAGCCGGGGGGTCCATCTTTCTAATTCGTATTTTCGCGTGTTGTTTGTTTTGTTATTGTTGTTGGTATTTACTTGTTGCTGTAATTGTTATTTGTTGTTGCTATATTTTTATTGTTGCTGTTGATATTATTGTTTCCAAAATTATTGATATTATTACTGTTCATTATGATTTATGATTATGATTATATATTATCATTGTTATTATCATTATTATCATTATTATTATCATCATTATTATAGTTATTATTATTATTATCATTGTTATTATCATTATTATTATCATTATTATTATCATTATTCATTATTATTATCATTATCATTATCATTATTACTCTCATTGTGACTGATGTTGCTGTTGATGTTACTGCTGTCATTAACGTTGCTGTTTGTTGTTGCTATAAGTATCAATATTATCAATATAAGTATTATCAGGAATATTGTCAATAACATTAAATCATGATGAACATAATATCATTGCTGTCATTATTACTATTATCAATTCTGATGTTATCATTAGAAATTATTAATTATAAATACTGATGAGGATAATGAAAAGAATAATAATCATTATGATAATAATGATAATGATGATAGCAATAATAACAATGGCAGTAATAATAATCATGATGATAATGATAATAACAATAGTTTAATATCAACGGTAATATATATATATACATACATACATATATATATATATATATATATATATATATATATATATATATATATATATATATATATATATATATATATAATATATATATATATATATAATATATATTGGAAGGAGTTTAGTTATGATAATGGTAAAAAGATTATTGAAGAAAACAAGGAAAAAATCTGATCTTTGCAACGAATAAAGTCCAAAAAGCAAGGCTGAGCTCGGTAGTTTCCAACTAGGCCTTATCTGCAACGCCAAATGCTTACAGTTATTTCAAGTTTCGTGGGCTGAGGATCGACGCTGCCAGGCGTACGGAAACTCCCCGAGACAGTGTTGTACTCCTTGAACAAAACCAGCCGTCACATGCACAGAGCGTCCTGTGACATTACGGTTTATTTACATGCATAAGAAATTATGTGATTGTAATGGCAATTCTGGTCTGAATGGATTATCCCCAATGTCACATCATATGCTAGAATTGTAGGGTATGATTTAACTGTCCTAAAATCTACTATTCTAATACATTTCCATCAGTTGCGTAATGATGATGGCGATAATAATAATAATGATGGTGATAACAATAAGGACAATATAATAATAATAATGGTAATAACAATGATAATGATATACTGATAATGATGATAACGATAATGATCATAACAATAAATTATCATAATGATCTTCTAATATGTAATTATTATCAATATTATTGTTATTAACATCATTGTTATCATTGCTATTATCATCATTATCAATAATATGGAAGACAAAAAAAAGTAGTATTACAGTGAGTGGAATTTTATTCGTGGAATCAAAGGCTACCTATCAAAATATACAAAAAAATTAGTGAATTGATCTGGCAGTTTTTTATTTATATGTCTACCTTTTGATAAAAAAAATGTATTTGTTATACATGTAACTTTTTTCTTGTCAAAGAATAATCATATACACTCTCTAATGAGTTTGAAGGCACGTCATGTAAAAAAAATAAACGATAATTTATAATCCATTCCTCATTGTTTTCTGTGATGTCCTTATTGACCGTTTTGAGCCTAGATATAACTGTTACGCCTTTCTTTATTTCTTATAACATATTCATATGCGATTCGAAAGAAAACATTTTTATAATTCAAATACTCCTTAAATGCAGAGTTACAAATTGAAATACAAGAAGTATTTGGAATTATACCTATTCGGCGGTGGGTCGCTCTTCACCGGGTGAGATAGGTTGGCAAGCCTGTGTGGGTGGAGCTTGAACTTGAAATTGATACCTTAGGAATAGAGACAGTTCATGTCTCAAATAGAGAAAAAAAAGAGAGAAATGGAAGAGATAAATAGATAGATAGAGATAGAGATGGAGATAGATAGATAGAGAAAGATAGAGAGAGAGAAGAGAGAAAGAAGAGAGAGAGAGGGAAAGGGAGAGAGGAGAGGGAGAGGGAGAGGGAGAGGGAGGGAGAGGGAGAGAGGGAGAGAGAGAGAGAGAGAGAGAGAGAGAGAGAGAGAGAGAGAGAAGAGAGGAGAGGAGAGAGAGAGGAGAGAGAGAGAGAGAGAGAGAGAGAGAGAGAGAGAAGAGAGAGAAGAGAGAGAGAGAGAGAGAAGAAGAGAGAGAGAGAAGAGGCTGATAGAGACAGATCGAAGACAACAAACATACAAATATCTACACTGCATGCATAAGTATAAATAAGTAATCCCACACCGACAGGCAAACACAGACACACGCGCATATGCATGCAAACAGGCACTCATGCGCGCAGACACCATATCTCAGAGCAAGATGGCCGCAATTTCGCTAATATCTGCCCGACGGGCGCAGGCGGCACTTCAATTAATATCTTTGACCACCGGCGCTGCTGCTGGCTCGCGGCCGCTGACGGACAGCTTCATTTGTCTTCTACTTAAACACACACATACATGCTTGCATACACACATACAGATATATACATACATACATATATGTACATATAGAATATATAAATATATTATATATATATATATATATATATATATATATATATATATATATATATTATTATATATATATATATATATATATAATATATATAATATATATGTGTGTGTTGGTGTGTGTGTGTGTGTGTGTTGTGTGTGTTGTGTGTGTGTATATCATACACACACACACACACATAGCATTCTATCTATCTGTTTATATATCTATATATGTGTGTATATACGCGTGTCTATGTTTATATATGTATATTTATGTATATGTATGTGTGTACGTACATCTGCATGCGAGCGCGCCCAGATCGCAGAACGCAGCGACGCCCCCGAGCACGAGCGAGGAGAAGGCGAGAGTATGCCGAGCACGAGTCGAGCCAACTCCGGGCGTCGAGCGGCCACCGAGCCTTTCGCGAGGGAGTGAACCCGGATCGAGGGGAAGGGGGGGTGAGGGGAAAAGAGAGAGGGGGCAAAGGGAGATAGGGAGCGAGGGTAGGGGGTAGAGGCGAAGGAGGAGGGTGCAGGAGAGAGGTAAGGGAGGGAGAGAGGCGAGGAAGGGCGAGGGAGGTGGGTAGGTGATGGTGGGAGAGGGTAGAGGAGGAGAGAGCGAGGGAAGGGGAGATAAGGAGAAGGGAGGGGGGAGGGGGGGGCGGTGATGATACTGGGAGTCTGGCGCCGGCGACACTAGTCTGGAAGCGCCGTGATCCTCCGAGGTTCCTACCCCCCCTCCCCGCCTCTCAGCCCCTCCTTCCCACCTCCCTCTCTTGCTCCTCCTTCGTTCTCCTTCGCATGCCTCTACTCTCTTCTTCCTTCTCTCTATCTCCGTCGTTTCTGTCCTTTCCCTGGCCTCTCTCTCCACTGTATCTCTCTCGTTTCTTACTTTTTCTCACTCTCACTTACAATTATCTTTCTCCCTCTCTCCCTCCTTTCTGCTTCCCCCTCCTCCCTCCTCTCCTCTTTCTCTCTTTCTTTACTTCTCCTTTTCACTCTCTTTCTCTTTCTGTCTCTTTTATCTTTATCTACCCCCTCTCTCTCTTTATATCTATCTTCCCCCCTTTCTTTCTCTCTCTCTCTCCCCCCCCTCTCTCTCTTCTCTCTCTCTATCTCTCTCTCTCTCTCTCTCTCCCTCTCTATCTTCCCTCCCTCCCTCTCCTCTTCTCTCTCTTCCCTCCCCCTCTTCTCTCTTTCTCTCCTCTTCCCCCCCTCTCTTTCTCTCCCTCTCCTTCTCTAAGCATGCACCATCTTGCTCTCCTGCTCATGCTTGGAGTTTCAATGTTTGGGAAATTTATCCCTTCGTTTTATAAATCCTTCCCTGCCATTATTTACTATTTTTGCATTTGTAGTAAAAGTAAAAAATCATTTGTCTGGATGGATTCGCATGACATTGCAATATTTGCAGTTAGATATTGGAACGATTTTTTCTCTTTATTTCTATATTTTCTCTGTTTGTTTTTTTCCTCCATTCTCTCTATCTCCCTGTTTCATGTCCGCTTCTCCTTCTTTATTTCTATCTATTTATCTTATTCTCTCTCTCTCTTTTTCCTATTTTCATAGAAAGTGAAGAGGGAGAGCAAAGAAAGAGAGATAGAAAAAAAAACAAGATATGGGATATAAAAAAATCTAAAAAATATAATAAAGAAAAACACAACAAAAAAGTGAAGAGAAAAAATCAGATAATAACAAGGAAGAAAGAAAGAAAAAAGAGAATAACAAAGAAGGAGAAAAAGAGAAAGAGAAAAATGCGACGAAAGCGAGAAGCAAAGGCGGAACATCCTTACAAGGAAATCGGAAGCGACTTCTCCAAGCAAGCAAGACGAAAAGCAA
>NW_020869708.1:170729-188229 GCF_003789085.1 Penaeus vannamei | reverse complement strand
AAGATGGACAAAAGAAAAAAGACATAAAGAAAAGATAATAGAAATAAAAAATACAACAGAAAAGAATAAATAAATAAAAAACAGAAGAAAACATAACAGAAGAGAATAAATAAAAACAAACAACGCCCCCCCCCCCCAAAAAAAAGAAAACGGAAGAGAGTAGCTACAACAGAGAAGCGTAACAGCCCCTGGACCGAGGCAGGTGGCATTTAGGCCAACCAGCTGTAGAGCAACGTCCTGGGTTAAGCGAGAAGAAAGCACCGTATTTTCTTTAATAAAGACGCGGTCCCTTTTCCTTTCTTCATTTTTTTTATTCTTTATTGTTATTTGCTGTTGTTTTCCTTCTTCGTTCGTTTTGTTCTTGTTGGATTTTTTTTTGTTTTCTTGTGTTTTTGTTTCTATTCGTTTGTTTATTAATCGTCTCTTTTATATCCTGTTTCTCTGGTTATCATCGTCTTCTTGTCCTAAGTCTTTATTTTTCCTCTTTCTCCACTGTTATTTGCTTCTTCCTTCTCCTCAGCTTTCTCTGCTGCATTTCTTCTTTTCTCTCCTCTCCTCCTCTGCCTCTTCTTCTTCTCCTCCTCCACCTCCCTCCTCCTCTTCCTCCTTCTTCTTCTCCTCCTCCTCCTCTTCCTCCTTCTTCTTCTCCTCCTCCACCTCCTCCTCCCTCTTCACTCCTCCTGTTCCTTTTCCTCCTAATTCACCTGCATCTCTTCTTCTTCTCCTCCTCCTCCTCCTCTACTCCCCTTCTCCCCTCCCCCTCCCTCCCCCTCTAACACCTCCTCCTCCTTCTCCCCTCCCCCTCTACACCTCCTCTTCCGCCTCAACTCCTCCTCCTCCTCCTACACCCTTTCTCTTCCTCCTCCCCTACCTCCCCCCCCTTCCTCCTCTCTCCTCGCTCTACTCCCCCCTCCCCCTCCCTCCTCCTCCCCTCTCTTCTCCTCCTCCCCCCCTCCCCTCTACTCCTCCTCCTCCCCCCCCTCCCCCCCACTCCTCCTCTCCCTCCTCCTTTTTTCCCGTCCCCCCAACTTCTTCCAGTATAAAGGAGATCCTCTCTCTTTAACCTAACTTACCCCGTTCAGGTTCTGGCAATATTGTTTCACTTTAAGCAAAAAGAAAAAAATAGAAGAGAAAAAGAAAAAAAAAAAAAGAGGAAAAAAAAAGGTTTCCTCTTCCAACACCATTTATCCTTTCAACGATGGTGCCGCGCCTTCTCAAGATGGGTAAGAGGAGAGGAGGAGGGAAAAATAAGAAAGTGAGAGAGAGGAGGAGAAAAAAGAATGAAAGAGAGAAGAGAGGGGGGGAGGAGTGAAGAGAAAGGAGATAGGGAGTATGATATTGGATAGACAGATAGACAAAGATAGAGATAGGAACAGAGGCAAGTGATAGACGGAGCCAGAGAAAACAACAGAGGAAAAGAAAGAAGAGAGAAGAAAGAAGAAAGAGAGAGATTTTTTTTGGGGGGAGAAGGACAGAGAAAGACAGACAGACATATCGAGACAGAGATAAAAGAACGAAAGAGATTGAGAGAGAGATAAGGATTGACAGAAACAGACATAGACAGAGATAGGAACAGAGGCAGTGACAAACAGAGCCAGAAAAAAAACAGAAGAAAAGACAGGAAGAAGGAGAGAGAGAAGAAAGAAAAAAGAGAGAAAAGAGAGAAAAGAGGAGAGTAAGCCAAAGAGAAAGAAAGCGAAAGAGAAAAGGAGAGAATAAGAAAAAAAAAACAGACAGGCACACAGGCACACAGACAAACACAAAGACACACAAACATATAAGAAAGACAGCCCCCCAGGAGAGAATATTCGCAAGACACACACACACAGGTCACTCACAACCCAAAAGACCTCAATATAAAACCGTTCTCATTCCACCTCTTCAAAGACTTTGCAAAACTACGTCTCTTTTCATCTTTTCTCACTTTTCTTCGTCTTCTTCCTCTTCTTCCTCTTCCTCCATTTCAATTTCGCAAAGCTACATCTTGTTTCATCTGATTTCACTTTTTTTTTTCGTCTTCGTATTTTATTCTGATTTCTCTCTCCTTTCTCTCTTTCTCTTTCTCTCTCTTCTCTCTCTTTCTCTCTCTCTCTCTCTCTCTCTCTCTCTCTCTCTCTCTCTCTCTCTCTCTCTCTCTCCTCCTAGTCTCCTCTCTCTCTCTCTCTCCTCTCTCCTCCTCCTTCTCTCTCTCTCTCTCTCTCTCTTCTTTCTTTCTTTCTTTTTTTTTTTCTTTTTTTTTTAGAACTACACTAATTCGACACAGGGCGCCCAGGACCTTCCTTTTACAATCGTACATCGCCCTTAATTGTTTACCTCCTCCCCCCCCCACCTGCCCCCCCCACTCCACCCCCCCCTCCCCCAGCCCGCATTCCCTTTCTTCTTCCCTCCCTCCCTCGAGGAACTTCTCCCAGGTCCCCTTCTCCCTCCCATGGACTCCCCCCTTTCCCCTCTCCCCTACCCAGGCTCAATTCTCTCCTTACCCCCCCCACCTAGTCCTACCTCCCTCCTCGCTTCCCTTCCCTCTCCCCCTATCGGCTTTTCTTCTTCTCCTTCCTTTTGGCCCCCTCCTCCCCTCCTTCCCCTATCCCCCCCTCTTTCGCCCACCCTCGTCCCTCCCCCTCTTTCCCCATCTTTCCCCTTTCCTCCCCCTCGGTCCCTTCCCTCCCCTCCCCTCCTTCCCCTCTTCCTCCCCCCCTCCCATCCTACATAAGCTCCCCCCTTCTAACTCCCTCCCCCCCCCCCTCAAACCCTCCTAAGAGCTCCCCCCTTCCTACCTTCCCCTCCCCCCCCCTCAGAAGATCGTCTTCAGAGAAAACGGCCAAGAATTCCGTAATGATTTCCTAGCTTTGTTCCTGAACTTAATAAGAGACGTTGATTTATTTTATTTTTATTTTATTTTTTCGTAAATTTCTTTCGTTTTTCGTCATCGTATTTCTTCTTTGGTTTTGGGTGTTCGTTTTCGTGTTTTTCGTCTTTCGTTCTTCGTCAGCTGTTTCGTCTTCATTTTCGCTTTCCTCTCCGTTTTATGTCTTTGTTTTCGTCTTCGACTTCGTTTCCTTTTCTCTTTCTTTTCCTTTTTCTTCGTTTTCCCTTTCGTCTCCGTCTTCGTCTTCGACAACGTCTCAATATTCATCTTTCGTTTTGACTCCGTCTTCGTCTTCATTTTCGCTTTCTTCTGCGTTTTCCTCTTCGCTTTTCGTCGTTCGGCTTTGACTTCGCCTTCATGATACTATTATTGATAGTGATAGCAATAGTAGTATAAGATAAATAACAAAAATGATAATACTGATAATGATAATAATAACGATAATAATAACAACAACTGTAATAATATTGATGAAAAAAAATATAACAATAATAAGAATAATAGTAACAACATCAAAAACAATAACAACATCAATAACAATGATCAAGAATAATAACCACTGACATTAATTAATAAAATCAAATTAACAACAATGATGAAAGAAATAAGAAGAAAATGAAAATAGACCTTTTTTTGTATAATTCGAGAATAGAAACAACACTTTATAAGCAGGAATAGAAACAAAAAAAAAAGATAGTCAATAACACAGACAAAAAATCTTAAAACGATGTATAGGAAAATAACGTCAAACCCGAACGAACTTTGAAACAAAAAAATAGAAACATAACTAAAAGTAAAGAAAAAAAATAGAAAATAACTAAAAGTAAAGAAAAAAAGAATAGAATGACGGCGAACTGATTACGCCCAGAAATCGCTCGTGAAAAATGCACGTTGAAGAGATCAGTTGCAAAGTTGAAGAGATTAATTGCACACTCCTTTTTTTTTGGGGGGGGGGGAGAGGGGGAAGGAGAGAGGGGGGGCGCAACTCCCTTTTTCTTGCTCTTGTTATATGCTTTCCGCTCGTCTCTCTCCTCTCTTTCTCTTCTCTGTCTGCTGTCTGTCTGTTTTGTTTCTCTCTCTTCTTCTCTCTCTGTCTGTCTGTCTGTCTGTCTGTCTGTTTGTTTCTCTCTTCTCGTCTCTCTCTCTCTCTCTCTGTCCTGTCTGTCTGTCTGTCTGTCTGTCCCTGTCTGTCTCTCTCTCTCTCTCTCTCTCTCTCTCTCTCTCTCTCTCTCTCTCTCTCTCTCTCTCTCGTCTCCATTCTCTCTCTCTCTCTCTCTCCCTCCCTCTTCTTTCTCATCTCATTCTCATTCTCATTCTCATTCTATCTCATTCTCATTCTCTCTCTCGTCTCTCCTCTCTCTTCTCTTCTCCTCTCTCTCTTCTCTCTCTCTATATATATATATATATTATATATGCGTGTGTGTGTGTGTGTGTATACATATATATATTAATATATATATTTATATATTATATATATATATATATATATATATAACATGAAAGAAGAACGAAATCTCGTTAATATGAGAAGACACATCTTTGTATTTCTTCACATCCAAATTCTCAACACCCCCCCTCCTTCGCCCCTCATTAACCACAACCCCCCCAACCCCCACCCCCTAAATACTCCCCAAACTCACACTTTCAAAGCTCGATGGCACTTAGTTCACGTACTCTTGAACATAAAAAGAAGAAAAAAAAGAAAAAAAGAATAAAAAACTAAAAATAAAATAAAGAAAGAAGTCCCTTTCTTTTTCTTCCTCTTTGTTTCCGGGAGGGGGGGAGGGGGGAGGGGGGAGGGGAAGGAAAAAGAAAGAAAAAAAAAAGAAGAAAAAAAAAAAAGGATTCAGCTATCTCCAATATACTTTTTGATATTCAACACGAGGCTTTCGAGTGACGGTCAGCGAGGAGGGAGGACGGAGGAGGAGGGAGGAGGAGGAGGAGGAGGGAGGAGGAGGAGGAGAAGGAGGAGGAGGAAGGTGGAGGAGGAGGAGGAGGAGGAGAAGAAGGAGGAGTAGGAGGAGACATGAGGAGGAGAAGGAGGTGGAGGAGGAGGGAGGGGAGGAGGAGGAGGAGGAGGGAGGAGAGAAGGGGAGGTGGAGGAGGAGAGTAGGAGTGCGAGGAGGAGAGGGAAGTGGGGAANTCCTCATCCTCGTCTCCTCATCCTCCTCATCCTTATCCTCCTCATCTCATCCTCTTCCTCATCCTCCTCATCCTCCTTTCTTCGGAGTTGAGCAAATGAAAAGGCGAACTTAAAGTGCCTAAGTGGTATTTAATTCCGCTCCAGGAAGGTTGATGCCTTTGATGTTTCTTCCTTTTTTTTTCTTCCTCTTTTTCTTCTTTTTCTTCTTTTTTTGTGGTAAGTTTTTTTCTCTCTCAAGTTTATATCTAAAAGGTACTGATGAAAGGGGCTTGTTGTTGAGGCGCCTTCATTCGGACTTGTAAGGAGGTATTCTCTGTATGAGGGAGGGAGGGGGGATGGGAGGAAGGGAGAGAGGGAGGGGGAAGAAGGAGGGAGGGAGAGAGGGGGATGGGAGGGAAGGAGAGGGAGGGAGGGTGGATGAGGGAAGGGGATGGGGAGGAATTGAGTGAAAGGAAGGGGGATTGGAGGGAGGGAGAGGGAGGGAGGATGGAGGGAGGGATGGGAGGGAGAGAAGAGAGAGGATGGATGAGGGAAGGGGATGGGGAGGAATTGAGTGAAAGGAAGGGGATGGGAGGGAGGGAGAGGGAGAGAAGGAGGGAGGGATGGAAGGGGGGATGGAGGGATGGGGTGAGAAGAAGGGAGGGGGAATGATGGAAGGGGAAAGGGAGGAAGGAGGGAGGGATGGAGGGAAAGGGAGAAAGAGGAGGGAGGTAGGAGAGAGAAAGAGAGGGAGGGGATGGAAGGAAAAGGAAGGGATGAAGTGGTGGAAGAGAGAAAGAGGGAAAGCGGAAGGAGGATGGAGGGATGGTGGAATAGGAGGAAGAGAAAGGAAGGGACGGAGGGAGAGAGAGGGAGAGTTGAGGAAGGGAGAAGGAGGAGGGGTAAGGAGGGAGAGGAAGGGAGGAGTGGAGAGGTGGGGAGGGAGAAAGATGGAGAGAGGGGGAGGAAAGAAGGGAGAGAGAGAGAAAAAAAAACGAGAAAGAAAGAGATAGAGAGAGAATTAGAAAGACCAAGAGAGGGAGGGAAAGAAAGCGAGGAATATCAAGAGACAGAGAAAAAGAAGAAACCACAGACGAAAAACAGGAAAGAAAAAAACGATACATAAACATCCACACAATTATCCATACATGTTTTCTCAACCACACTTACAGTATCCATCCACCACCCACCACACACACCATCCACACATCACCCACCCCCACATCCACCACCACCCACACCACCCACATCCACCCACCACCACATCCCCCACCCACCACCCACATCCACCACCACCACATCCACCCACCACCACATCCCACCACCCCACCCACCCGGTCGTACAATCGAGTAGTCCTTTTTAACAAGCAGTCGTACCTTTTACAGTCGTTCTAATTGGCTATCTCCTGGAGCCATTCTAGACATTTCCAGAAACTCCCTTTCTCTACTTGAATTTCCGACTCTTGTATAAGATTTCTATGAATATTGTCGACGGGTGGAAGATTGGATTTCATGAAGAGAAAAAAAGGGGGAAAAAGGAAAAAAATACATATCGATGTAAATGACAAACGCAGAACTCGAAACTGTTTTTTTTTTTTCTCCTTCTTCTTTTCTTCTTCTTCTTCTTCTTCTTCTTCTTCTTCTTCTTCTTTTCTTCTTCTTCTTCTTTTCTTCTTCTTCTTCTTCTTTCGTCTTCGTCTTCCTCTTCTTTGTAGCAATATTTTTCGCATATTTAATTTCTTTTGTAGTAATATCTTTTACGTAGTTAATTTGCAGGTATGAGTTGTTTTTTTCCAGTAATAAGGAATTTATGATTGGATTTCATGAAAAAGAAAAAAAAAAAGAAAAAAAAATACATATCGATGTAAATGACAAACGCAAACGAAACATTTTTTCTTCTACTTCTTCTTCTTCTTCTTCTTCTTCTTCCTCTTATCATTATCCTCTCTTCTTCTTCTTTCTTTCTTTTGTAGCAATATCTTTCACGTAGTTAATTTGCAGTTATGAGGATTTTTTTCCAGCAATAAGGAATTCATGATTGGATTTCATGAAGAGAAAAAAGGGAAAAAAAGAAAATTTACACGTCGATGTAAATGACAAACGTAGAACTCGAAACGTTTTCTTCTTCTTTTTCTTCTTCTTCTTCATCTTCCTCTTCTTCTTCTTCTTCTTCTTCCTCTTCCTCTTCTTCTTTTCTTTTGTAGCAATATCTTTCACACAGTTACTTTGTAGTTATGAGAATTTCCCCCAAGCAATAAGGGTGTTAGTCATACCCTTGTTTACTTTTAAGGGTATCCTCCAATCCCTTCGAATTGTTGTTGTTGTTGTTATATGACCAAATGTAAAATAAAGTATTGCAACAGAACATGAAAGAAGCGCAGTGATAAATTCAAAATTCATTACGGCAATTTTCATGCTATGGACACTTGTGCCTTTAACTGATGAAAGATAAATAAAGAGAGAAAGGGGAAGGGAAGGAAGGAGGGAGGGATGGAGAGAGAGAGAAAGAGAGGGAGAGAGAGAGAGAGAGAGAGAGAGAGAGAGAGAGAGAGAGAGAGAGAGAGAGAGAGAGAGAGGAGAGAGAGAGAGAGAGAGAGAGAGGGAGGGAGGAGGAGGGAAGAGAGAAAGGAGAGAGAGGCGATAGAGAGTGAGGAGAGAAAGGAGAGAGAGAGAGGGGAGAGAAAGGAGAGACAGACAGATGAGGGGAAGACAGAGATAACGTTAACAAAAAACGCGAGAAAAATAGCATGAATAAAAAAATCAAGATTAATAAACAAGAAATATCCTATTATCAAATATCATCTCATCTCACATCTTCACCTCACTTTTTACAATTCACCTTTCTCTCTTTACTACTCCATTTCATCTATTCTCACCATCTTTCTATTTATTACAGAATCTACCACCTTTTTTTAGACCAACCGAGCGACCTGTCACTCAGCGCTATGGGACGCTGAAGTCACGTACAGCACACAAACCATTATATTCGCTGTACACCAGTAAACACAGGTGCGATGCTGCCCTGTGTCATGTTATGGTGTATATGGAACAGACGAAGACTTGGTATTAAATGCGGTATGCAGGGTTTTGTACACCGGTAAATAAAGGTATGAGGCTACCCTGTGTCATGTTATGGTGTATATGGTACAGACGAACACTTGGTATTAAATGCGGTATGCAGGGTTTTGTACACCAGTAAATAAAGGTATGAGGCTACCCTGTGTCATATTATGGTGCATATGGAACAGACGAAGACTTGGTATTAAATGCGGTATGCATGGTTTGTACGTTTGTGTTTGTTTGAATGTTTGTGTTGTCTTGAGGATGTGTGTGTTTGTGATATTTGTGTGTGTGTGTGTGTGTGTGTGTTTTTGTGTTCGTATGTTTGTTTGTGTGTGCGTACGTGTTTGGGTGAGTGTATGTGTTTGTGTGAGTGTGAGTGTCGGTGTGAGTGTGAGTGTTTGTGTGAGTGTATATATCTGTGTGAGTATGCATGTCTGTGTGAGTGCACGTGCCTGTGTGAGTGTATGTGTCTGTGTGAAAGTATGTGTCTGTGTGAGTATACATGTCTGTGTCAGTATACATGTCTGTGTGAGTGCACGTGTCTGTGTAAGTGTATATGTTTGTGTGAGTGCAAATGTCTGTGTGAGTGTACGTGTCTGTGTGAGTGCAATGTCTGTATGAGTGCACGTGCCTCAATCATCTCTCGGTAACATTAGTCTGTTTCCACACTTTCACATTTCTTCAAACTGCAGCAATTGTCTCATCAAAACTCCTCACTCTTCATCTCCCAATTTGAGGCTCATTCGCAGAGAAAACGTTCTGATTTTCCTCATATTTTTCGACATTGGTTTTCTTGATAAAGCTTGTCTTTTTGTGCATTAGTATATATTTTTTTATTATCCATCATTATCATTATTTATATTTTTTTCAAACATATATTCGTAAATTCGTCATCAACACAGACACGTACATGAACACATATACATAATACACATAGACGTACCTTCATACATACATGCATATATGCATACATACATACATACATACATACATACATATATAATTACATACTTACATGGATACATACATACATACATACATACATACATACATACATACATGCATACATACATACACATATACATACGTACTTACATGCATACATACAAACATACATTCATACATATATACATACATGCATATACACATACATACATAAATATATACATATATGTATATGCACATACATGTATACATAGTCATACATACATACATATAAACATACATACATACATACATGCACACATAATACATACACTTTTATCTGCAGATAGTGAAAAAAAATCTTATATCAAGGCAACATCTCTCAACTAATCAAAGTCCTGGAATCTATATTAATAATCTCACAAATAATCCAACGTATTAAAAATGATTTAAAGAATTTGTGACGTATCTAAACAGGGATAAGTTTCAAGTGGCTTGTAACTTCCCACGTAACTTCCCCCCCCCCCTTCGTGATAGCTTCGGAAAATGTCGTTTATTATTTCGAGTCCATGAGGAAACAAATTGAAATAGGGATTTATTTTTTTTAAGATATGAAGATCAAAAGATACAGTCATTATATATTTACTGTAAAGAAAATGTTACAGGAATTATAGTTTTTGAGAAAAGTTATCTTAAATAAAGATGCTATCATTTTAGTTAAGATATGAAGTTGTAAGATCAAAAGATACAGTAATTGTATATTTATTAGACAGAAAATGCTACAGTAATTCCATTTTAATAAAAGTTATCCTAAATAAAGATGCTATAATTTTAGTTCCAGGGTTGATAGCCCTTATTAGTATGTGTCTCGAGAAGCCATTTGAAAACAAGGATTTTTTCTTCTTTCTTTCTTTCTTTCTTTCTTTCTTTCTTTTTTCTTTCTTTCTTTCTTTTCTTTCTTTTTTTTCTTTTCTTTCTTTCTTTCTTTCTTTCTTTCTTTCTTTCTTTCTTTCTTTCTGATACAATGGCAAAAAAAAAGAGGCGATGTCAGTCCTCGAAAGACTGCGAAAGTGAAAGAGTATTCCATGGGGAAACTTTTCCAAAGGGAGAGGAAATTGAAGAAAAGTGTCCAGTGTCTCCGGCAACTTTCTCTGAGGGGGTAGAAAATTGCGATAATTTTTTTTGAAGATAAGAAAAATAAAGATTGGGTCTGAAAAATGGGAAAAAAAACATCAATAAAGTACTGCTAATGCGATTTTCATTACTGCGATAAAAAATGAAGATAAGAAAAAGAAAGATTGCTTCTGAAAAAGAAAAAAAAATACAAAGTACTGTTAATGCGATTTCCATTACTGCGATAAAAAAAAACTGAAGATAAGAGAAAGGAAGTTTGGTTCTGAAAAAAGGGAAAAAAAAACAACAACAAAGTACTGCTAATGCGATTCCCATTCCTGCCACTTTGGGTGAAGATCCTGTGAAGAGGGAGTGAATAGTCGACCTCTTGAACGGTTTTAAGTGACTCGTAGACTAAAGAAAACACTTTTGCTGACTTAGGGCATGACTCAGCAGAAACTGGACGAAGGAGTATCTGCCTCCGAATGAAACTGTCTGAGAAAAAAAAAAAGTTGGCAAGCAGTATTTATAGTTTTTTCTCGTCCATTTCACGAAAAAAAAAACAAATAGCTAATTAAAGATAAGGGAAGCGAGCGTCTGTGGGCTTGTTCTTGTTCTTTCTAAGACGATATTGCAGTTTGTTCTCTAAGTGCCCATTCCTATTAGCTTCTGAAACAAAGTCGGGGAAATCTTCTGATACGTATCAATCTTCGAAAGAAAAAACGTGCAAAGAAAATTTACATAAGATCCACAAAAAAAAACTAATTGTACAACTGAAAAAAAATCATGATAATAATGGATATGTTCACGAATAAAAAAAAATAGATCCACAAACAGTTTTTTTTTTCTTCTTTCATAAACGAGAAAGATATCCATCACTTCAATCCCACCGCATATCACCCAGGCACACCCATCCATACCCGCACGCACGCGCAGAAATGGCTGACATGTGGATACAGTCGCATGATATCGGAAACATTTTTTGAAGTAATTCATTATAACTTCCAGCTTCCCACAACAGGCTGATCAGGAGCAGACTGCGGGACATGCGGAGAGGCAGACATCCCTTGGCCTAAGATATCGAAAAGTTTTGATAGACGAATCGAACGGAAATATAAATCAGTCTCCGATATCACTTTGCACTTATGCCCATATGCTTATAAAAATTGCATGTAGGTCCTTGACTATCTCTGAAATATAGATTAAAAATTATTATGAAATATATATTAAAAGGTCCTTGTCTATCTCTGAAATATATATTAAAAGTTCCACATCACCCATACTCGTACTGCACATATTAACAATAATCATCTCATCTATTTTGATACATATTACCGGTTTATCTGTCATATCAATTCAACTTTATCCATATAACCATGATTTTTCTATTAGATTTGCATATAATTTAACAATAGCCAATCTAAGGAAAAGACAATTAGTAGGTTTATAGAGTTAATATAATCATATAGATAGATAGACAAAATCAGAGGGATTAATAGGTAGATAAATAGATGAATAGATAGATAGATTATAGATGAGTAGATGGATAGAATACAGACAGGCATACAGAAAGATAGACAGGTGATAAATAAGTGACTGGATAGACAGATAGACATGACAAGATGGATACATAGATAATATCAGCCGGATATAACAACGAACCAGATAAACGGGTCATATAGTAACGTATAAAACAAGAAGGTTGCGTTCACTACATATTCTTCACAATTGCCAAGACCTCTGTAGAAAAGGTATGAATGAGACTGAATATCTTCACAATACAAGAGATGTATTTGACCGGTTTCGAACATATATCATCGTCAGAAAGGCATATATACGAGTACATACATTCGAAACTGGTCAAATACATCTCTCGTATTGCGAAGCGTATTTCTGACGAAGATGCATTCGAAACCGCTCAAGCACATGTCTTGTATTATGAGGATTTTCATTCTCATTTGTACTTTTTTCTACATTTGTCAACAGGAATACATACCTCATACATAATCCTTCAAGTCGGGTAAGAATCAAGTTTCTTCGAGAGGGAGAGAGGGGGGAGGGAAGAAAGGAGAGGGGGGAGAGGGGGAAGGAAGAAATGAGAAGGGGGGGAAGAGAATAGGAAAATGAGTGAGAGAGAGAGAGAGAGGAGAGAGAGGAGAGAGAGGAGAGAGAGAGAGAGAGAGAGAGAGAGAGAGAGAGAGAGAGAGAGAGAGAGAGAGAGGAAGAGAGAGAGAGAGAGAGAGAGAGAGAGAGAGAGAGAGAGAGAGAGAGAGAGAGAGAGAGAGAGAGAGAGAGAGAGAGACATACAGACAGATAGACAAACAGACAGACAGAGGTGGGGGGGGGGCGAGGATGGACTACAGTAACAGAGAATGTGTGCGCGAGAGAGAAATGGGAAAGTGAAAGAGAAAGGGAGAAGATGAAGAGAGAGAGGGAGAAAGAGAGAGAGAGAGAGAAAACAGAGAGACAGACAGACAAATACAGACAAACAGACAGACAATCAAGTACATAATCATGCCTGCCCATGCTCCAACTACACCGTCATGCGGCCCCGTCTTTCATTGCAGCGGAAAATCAACATTCATTCCTCGTTGCTGGAAAGATTGCAGTTGCATGTCATTGCACTTGGATCACTATGATAATTATATGTAAAGAGAAACTTGGCTGCCGTCTGGTTGCATTGAGTCTCGCCTTGGTTTATTTATGAGGCTCCTCGGTTCTTCGTTGGGGAGAATTTCGTGTTTTTTTGTTTTTGTTTGTTTTGTGTGTGTGTGTTTGTTTTTTGTTTTTGTCGTTTATGTCTATTGATTTCTTTGTTTTTTTTTGTTTTTTTTTGTTTGTTTGTTTGTTTGTCTGTCTCTTTCTCTGTTTCTCTCTATGTATCTGTCTATCTATCTTGCTTTTTCAGTCGTTTGCACGCACACACAGGCACACACACACACACACATACACACACAAACACAAAACAAATTCACACACAACACCACACAACACACAACACACACACACACACACACACACACACACCACACACACACACACACACACACATACCCTCCCCACACCCACTATACATACATCTCCTCCGTAAACTGCAAGCTGGAAGATGACCTTCCGGCATATTGTTCCTCCAAACATACTGAATAAAATCTTTTCTCGTTTGAGTGTTTATTCACTTATAAACGTAAGATTCTAAGTAACGGAACTCGGATGTCGTAAGTTACTGGAAAGACGCTATATAATGCTTATGCAATCGGGTATGTTTCTGTCACGCAAACACTAAACACTTGGATAAACAAATGTACAAACACACGCGTGTATCTTGTACATGCACAGTATCGTGTATGATGAGAATGGAATGGAACAAAACAGGAAATTGTGATGTCTCTATTCGGAGTATAATGAAGGTCAAAAGAAGGAGATGAAGGAGGAGGGAAAGAAGAAGAAGATGAAGAAGAAGAAGAAGAAAAAAAAAAAGAAAGAAGAATAAAGAAGAAGAAAAAAAAAGAAGAAGGAGGAGGAGGAGGAGAAGATGAAGAAGATGAAGAAGAAGAAGAAGATGATGAGGATGATGGGGTGGTGTTGAAAATGTAGAAAGAACAAGATTATAAGGAGGAGGAAGAAGAAGATGGTGACGAAGGAAAAGGATGAGAAAGAGGAGGGAGAAAAGAAAAGAAGAAAAAGGAAGCATTAGAAGAATCAGAAAGAAAAGAAGAGGGAGAGGAAGGGATTGAAGAAGAAGAGTGAAATGAAGAAGATAACGAAGAGGAAGAGAAAGTGAAGGGAGAGGAAGAAGAGGAAGAGATAAAAGAGAGAAGAAAATAAGAGAGAAAGAGAAAAAAATTAAGAAGGAAAAAGGGGGGTAAAGACAAACGACTGCCCCCCCCCCCCCCAGTAAACGTTTCTGAGACGTTTTCAGTCATTAAACGTTTATTGGTCGAGAGCCACCTCGAGAAACGGGCAAGACAAGGCCACACACGTCAAGAGGTTTTAAGGCTGATTAAGTGTTGCTCCTTGTGTCTTGGTCGCGAAAAATTCACGCGATTTAAGGTTTTCTGGGTTTTTTTTTTTCTTTCTTTTTTCTTTTAAGAGGAAGGAAAAGGAGTAACAGGAAATGCTGATCGAATGGGTGGACAAGGAGAGAGGAATAGAGGGAGGGAAGGAAAGGGACGGAGATAAAGGGAGGAGGGAAGGGGAGAGGAGGGAGACAGACAGATGGGAGAGAGAGAGAGAGAGAGAGAGAGAGAGAGAGAGAGAGAGAGAGAGAGGAGAGAGAGAGAGAAGAGAGAGAGAGAGAGAGAAAGAGAGAGAGAGAGAGAGAGAGAGAAAGAGAGAGAGAGAGAGAGAGAGAAATAGAGGAGATGAGAGATAAAAAAAAGAAGAGAAGACAAGGAATTCCGCGAGAGCCTGCACATATACATCATTATTTCGCAATGATAAAATTCACGGCCTCCGTCGCTTCCCGAGACCCAGCCACAATTAGAATATTATCCAATTATCCACATGATTTGCTGCGGCCGCCATTATTAAAAAAAAAAAAAAAAAAAAAAAAAAAAAAAAAAAAAAAACAGGCTTGACGGAAGGAGCAGAGACAGAAAGCACATATTTCCACCGAGCAAAATTTTTTTTCCCGCTGTGTGAATTTACCGACGAAAAGGACAGCGCCATTTTCCCTGTTTCCGCGACCAACGTCCATCGCTGTAGGTTCGTGGTCGCTCGCCGGGGCCTTCCGCTGTAAGGGGTTGCTTGGGGGACTTTGCTTTCCGAGAGGGAGAGAGTTGGGCGAAGGAGGAAAGGAGAGGCGGGGGAGGGAGGGAGAAAGGGGGGAGAGGGGGAGAAAGGAAAGGAAATGAGAGAGGAGAAAGGAGGGAGAGGAGAGGAGGGGAGGGGAGAGAGAGAGAGAGAGAGCTAGAGAGAGAGAGACGAGAGAGAGAGAGAGAGAGAGAGAGAGAGAGGAGGGAGAGAGAGGGAGAGAGAGAGAGAGAGAGAGAGAGAGAGAGAGAGAGAGCGAGAGAGGAGAGAGAGAAGAGAAGAGAGAGAGAGAGAGGAGAGAGGGAGGAGGAGAGAGAGAGAGAGAGAGAGAGAGAGAGAGAGAGAAGAGGAGAGAGAGAGGAGAGAGAGAGAGAGAGAGAGAGAGAGAGAGAGAGAGAGAGAGAGAGAGAGGAGAGAGAGAGAGAGAGAGGGGGGGAGGGAGAGGAGAGAGAAGAGAGAGAGGAGAGGAGAGACAGACAGACAGACAGACTGACAGACAAACCTGTAAGTATACACAAACATGTATCTGCACCAAAATCTCTAGAACATCGAACCACAAAGAAGCACAATGTGTTCCTTGATCTATAGACAGCAACAAATGCTATTCTGTAGCGCAAGACAACCGCGGCGTCGGACACAGTAATTCTCGCCAGAAAGCAGTTATAAACGCCATCTTCCATATTGTTCAGAGAGCTTAATGGTCAATTACAGCGTCTCAACAGTTAATGGAACGTTTTGATTGCTCGAACGTCCTTCACTGTGTGTTCTCTCGGCTGTACAGCGGCTTGAAGTGTCGACGGTTCAGCGAATTTAGCGGAAAGTCGCTAGATTTGTGAAGTTCTTAACTTTTAGCGCCCAAGATTCAAAAAATATTTGACGCATTGTGTTTATTCATTTTAGTTTACATTTAGTATCCTTTAAACAATGTTTTCTCCTAATTACTTAATTAAAAGAATATACACGTCTCACCTTAATCACTTAATTAAAATCACGTACAGACAAACGTAAAGATAAAGCAATGCAGAAAAAGTTAGGAGTAAAATGCTCAGACAGGAAAAGAACATTCAGGAAAGCAAATAAGCTAATCTTGGAAAATTCCGGCCCAAAACTACCAATTAACGTAAAAGACACAATATTTCCTCTAAATTTCATATCCCAGCGGCATTCCAATTACGTTCTTTAATATTCATTTGATCTTTTTTTTAACATTCTTTTATTTTCACGTTTGTTATGTACATTTATATTTTCATATGCGATTGCGAATCAGGTCCCCCAAGCGAGTCGGTTCGATTCGGTATGTAATATTTTGCAAATTGTCATTCCAGGTATTCGGCACAGGTTTGTATGGAAAATGGAATATACATTTGCTGCATATATATGAATAGAGATGGACAGATAAATGTGTGTGTGTCTGTGTGAGTGAGTGAGTGCTTGTGTGTGTGTGTGTGTGCGTGTGTGAGTGAGTGAGTGAGTGAGTGCTTGTGTGTGTGTGTGTGTGTGTGTGTGTGTGTGTGTGTGTGTGTGTGTGTGTGTGTGTGTGTGTGTGTGTGTGTGTGTGTGTGTGTGTGTGTGTGTGTGTGTGTGTGTGTGTGAGTGTTGTGTGTGTGTGTGTGTGTGTGTGTGTGTGTGTGTATGTGTGTATGTGTCTGTATGTGTGTGTGAGTGAGTGCTTGTGTGTGCGTGTGTGTGTCCATCTATGTATGAACATATTCGTGCACGTCCTTGAGCAAGAATTAGAGAGTGCCACCGCTGCAAAAACGCTGATTAGTGCCAGTGCCCCGTGGCCACTAATCTTCCTCTGCCCAGAAGCTCTCCATCAGCTGACACACCTCGGGTTGGCAGACAAGGGGGTTGGGGGTTGGCCTGGGATTAAGGGTTGGCCTGGGGTTGGGGGTTGGCCTGGGTTAAGGGGTTGGCCTGGGGTTGGGGTTGGCCTGGGGGTTGGGGGTTGGCCTGGGGTTAAGGGGTTGGCCTGGGATTAGGGGTTGGTCTGGGGGTTGGGGGTTGGCCGGATTAAGGGGTTTGGCCTGGGATTAAGGGGTTGGTCTGGGGGTGGGGGTTGGCCTGGGATTAAGGGGTTGGCCTGGGGGTTGGCCTGGGATTAAGGGGTTGGCCTGTTGGGGTTGGCCTGGGATTAAGGGGTGCCTGGGGGTTGGCCTGGGATTAAGGGGTTGGTCTGGGGGGTTGGGGGTTGGCCTGGATTAAGGGGTTGGTCTGGGGGTTGGGGGTTGGCCTGGGATTAAGGGGTGGTCTGGGGGTTGGCCCTGGATTAAGGGGTTGGCCTGGGGGTTGGGGGTTGGCCTGGGATTAAGGGTTGGGTCTGGGGGTTGGGGGTTGGCCTGGATTAAGGGGTTGGTCTGGGGGTTTGGCCTGGGATTAAGGGGTTTCTGGGGGTTGGGGTTGGCCTGGGATTAAGGGGTTGCCTGGGGGTTGGCCTGGGATTAAGGGGTTGGTCTGGGGTTGGGGGTTGCCTGGGGATTAAGGGGTTGGTCTGGGGGTTGGGGGTTGGCCTGGGATTAGGGGTTGGCCTGGGGTTGGGGTTGGCCTGGGATTTTGGGTTGGTCTGGGGGTTGGGGTTGGCCTGGGATTAAGGGGTTGGTCTGGGGGTTTGGGGTTGGCCTGGGATTAAGGGGTTGGCCTGGGGTTGGGGTTTGGCCTGA
>NW_020869708.1:158229-165729 GCF_003789085.1 Penaeus vannamei | reverse complement strand
TCTACTCTCTCTCTCTCTCTCTCTCTCTCTCTCTCTCTCTCTCTCTCTCTCTTCTCTCTCTCTCTCTCTCTCTCTCTCCTCTCTCTCTCTCTCTCTTTCTCTCTCTCTCTCTCTCTCTCTCTCTCTCTCTCTCTCTCTCTCTCTCTCTCTCTCTCTCTCTCTCTCTCTCTCCTCTCTCTCTCTCTCTCTCTCTCTCTCTCTCTCTCTCTCTCTCTCTCTCTCTCTCTCTCTCTCTCTCTCTCTCTCTCTCTCACTCTCACTCACTTACTCACTATCTCTCGCTCTCTCCCTCCCTCCCTCTCTCTCTCTCTCTCTCTCTCTCTCTCTCTCTCTCTCTCTCTCTCTCTTCTCTCTCTCTCTCTCTCTCTCTCTCTCTCTCTCTCTCTCTCTCTCTCTCTCTCTCTCGCTCTCTCACTTTCACTCTCTCCCTCTCTCTATCTCTCTATCTATCTCTCTCTCTCTCTCATCTTTATTTTTTTCTCTCTATTTTTATGACAATCCCATTACCAGAAAAGAATAAAGCATTTTCGTCTCCCTATTCCTCTCGCCGACAAGAACAACTTTGAACAAAAAAAGAAAAAAAAAAAAATAACAAAGACAGGGGAAGTGGCTTTCAAATACATTTTTGAGTCACTTCCTAAAATGAAAATATTCTTTTGTGTACAGTATATACGGTGTGTTTTGGTACAAACATTTTCATTCATATTCGTTTTTATATGTATATACTCTTGTAATTAACATTTTCATTCATATACATTTTTCACGTATATACGGCGTGTTTTGGTACAAATATTTTTCATTCATATACCTTTTTATATGTATATACGGCGTGTTTTAGTACAAATATTTTCATTCATATACGTTTTTCACCTATATACGGTGTGTTTTAGTACTAATATTTTCATTCATGAACCTTTTTATATATATGTACGACACGTCTTGGTACAAACATCTTCCTTCAGCCAATGAGAAGCGAGCAACGAAATTCCCTGTTTTCTTATTGGTTGAACCCGAACGCAGCTCATGTTGCCATAACTTAAGCCTTAATTTTCAGGTGATTATTTGTTGTTATGGCCCTCGTTCCCTTTAATTAATCATTCTATTATGCGGTGAAAAGTTCCTTCGCTAAATCTTTCGTTAATTATTGCTGGCCGCTATCCTATTATAAGTTATGGCGGGATGAAGGAAGACAGAGATTAGAGGGATCGTTGTGATAATTTGTTTGTGTGATTTTTGGCGCGATGTTTTGTTTAAGTGATATTTTTTTCCATCTACTTTTTCTTCTTTTATTTCTTCTACTTCTTCTTCCTCTTCTCCTTCTATTACTTCTTCGTCTTTTCCTTCTTCTTCATCTACTCCTTCGTTTCTACTGTGTGTCTTTGTTTCGTCTTTTCTTCTTCTCTCTACTTCTTTTTTTCTTCTTCTACTTTTTTCGTCTTATACTTCTTCTACTTCCACTCCTTTCCTATCTTCTTGTTTTTTTTCTCCTTAGTTTTCGTCTGCTTCCATATTTTGTGATTTTCCTACATTGTAAAGAAAACGTAGGAGTAATTACATACAATTCCAAACGTAAAAAAAAATCGTGTCTTTTCTTCCTTTTGTTCATAATAATCCTTGCGCCAAAAAAGTTTTCTCTGCTTTTTCTTTCTTTTTTTTCTCTTTCCTTCCTCTTTCTCTCTCCTCTCTCTCTCTCTCTCTCTCTCTCTCTCTCTCTCTCTCTCCTCTCTCTCTCTCTCTCTCTCTTCTCTCTCTCTCTCTCTCTCTCTCCCCTCTCCCCTTCTCCCCCTTCTCCCCTTCCCTCTCTCCCCTCTCCTCCTTTCTCCCCCTCTCTCCTTTTCTCCCCTCCCCCCCTCTATATTCCCTCTCCCCCTATATTTCCCTCTCCCACCTTCTCTCCTCTCCCCCTCTCCCTTCCTCCCGCACTCTCCCCCTTCCCTCTCTCTCTCATTGTAGTAATTTTGTTTACTTTATTTGTTCTTTTTTCCAGAGGGAGCAGAGCTCATGAAAGCGCAGTTCCCACAGCAAGACAATGATCTGACCTCGAGACGCATGTCGGCTCCAGGACCTATTCATTCAGTCTGTGGGAATTCTGCTTGGGGCTTGATTCCGAGACGAGTGATAGGCAAATTGAAGTGTAATGTCGAGAAGCTGACGAGTGGTGAGATTGAGGGAGAGAGAGAGAAGAGTGTGGAGGGGACGTAGGGGAGGCTGTGTGGGGGGAGAGGAGATGGATGTGGGGGAGGAGGGGAGGTAGAGAGGTGGAGGTGATGGATTGCGGGAGGTGGAGGGTGATGGGAGTTGGGGAGGAAGGAAGTGGGAGGAGAGGACGAGAAGAGAGATGGGTGTTGGATGATGGTGGAGGGAGAGCAGAATAGGAGATATGTGAACGGATGTTTCGGTGGAGTGGACCAGATGATGGAGGTGTTGGCTCAGGCGGTGTGAGGGTGTGAAGGTTTGGTGTGATTAGCGGGTGGAAGGGTGGATAGACGAACAGAGGTGGATAGGAGACATAGGGGAAGGGAGAGGAAGAATATTGGGTGACTGGTAGAAGTGGGGAGCATATGATCGATTCTAAGATTGCGTCCTTGATAGCGAGGAGGATGTGCGTGGAATGTGTGTTAGGGGCGATGAGGTAGATAGTCTTGCAGATATGCAGGTGCAGTATATTAACATATAGTTAATAGTAAAGATTGCAATCGTAACTATATACGTATGTGTAGTGCGATACAGTGATTTTGTGTATGTGATAGTTGTGCTATAATAGATAACACTAATGATGTGTGTGTGTGTGGGTGATTTTGTGTTATTGTTTGTAGATAATATGTGAGTTATAATGTGCGAATAACATATATTATGAATTGATACAGATAAGTATAATAAGTATAGATACATGAGGTGTGAGAGTAGATTGTAAAAAAATATGTAGTGTGCGATAGCGTGTGTTGTGTATTGAAATGCACGAATACAACTAATAGGTACAGGGCGGTGGGTGGGGTGCGGATATATAATGTGATGTATGGTGATATGTGTGTGTGTGTAGTGTGTGTTGTGTGAGGTGTGGTGTTAGTGTTGATTGATGTGGTGTGTGTGTGTGTTAGTGTGTGTAGTTGATGTGTATTTAGCCTAGTATATGTTAACTGTAATTGGTTCGGATATAATAATATATCAGTCGTTAATATATAAACAGGAGCTTGAGAGAAATATGAAAAAGGCAAGAGGGAGTATATTGATAGTTAATGTATAGTGAGAATCGATTATGAATATAAGATAAGTAGGGAGCCAGAGAGTAAGAATAGAGTAATAAAAGTTAAGAGAGAAGAAAGCGATAGGATATAGACAGATAGGAGTAGAAAAAAATAGAAAAAAGAAAGAGAGGGATACTAGATAGATATAATAGAAGGACGCTATTATAAGAATAGAAAGAAAGAAGGGAAAGGGAAGAGAAGCACGTGATATAAAAAGAAAAGGAAACAGACAGTGACCAAAAAGAGAAAGAAAAGTCAAACAAAACGAACAAAGAACAGAGAAGAAACAAAACAAGAAAAACTAGAAAATCAAGGAAAAACGAATAAAACGGCACACAGAGAGAGAAAGAAATTAAAAATGATAAAGGTAGGTCAGAGACGTGCCACAAAGAGGCCACTGGGAAGCTTAAAGACCTTGACAAAAGCGCGTTCGTGGTGACACCTCCCCCACCCCACCCCCGGCTCCATCTGACACGAGGGGATTCGAGCACCGGCGGAATCTGACACCCGACGCATCTGACACGGGATACACGCGAGGGATCACAAGGCTTGGGCTCTAATTGCACTCTCCCAGACAGTGTATATTGCTCCAACACGCAGCGACACCTGGAGCTCGGGCAATCGGCGTCCCTGGAAGTGGAATGGATTTGCATGGCTACGGGCAGATGCAACGGTGAATGGCCGTCGGAGGAGGTAAATTTCGAATGAATGGCAAGGGAAGGGGACCGTATAAGAAATGACTCACGGGTTCCAGCGGCGGGTATTTTGGCTTACGGAATGAAATATGGGGGATGATGGTGATGGCGAGCTTGGGTAATGGATGGCAATTGGTATATGGCGACTGGAGAGAAAGTCATCTAAGCCTAATATCGATCAGAACGATAACAGTAAACAGATAATAGCAGAGAGACTGTAAACAATAGAACCGAACCCTAATGACGCATAACCTAATGCATAAGACCGAGAGCTTCAAAAACCAAACGCAAAGCAACCGGAAAACGGAGACGTAAACGACAAAGCGTAACGATAAACGTAACCATAACCTAAGCTAACCAAACCTAATCAACCTAACCTAAACGCGAACCTTAACCTAACCAACTTAACCTAGAACGAACCTAAGAGTAAAAGGAAGCCTAACCTAACCAGTAGAAAGAAATCCAACGTATTTAGAATATACCTTAAAATGCAGATTACGTATAATAGATCACATAATAATATAACCATACATCCTTAGAAATAACTATATAGAACCACGCTTAAACAAAACACTATCCTAACTAAGATAGCGCGAATAAATCCACAATACCATAAGCCTAACACGATAGAGACAAGTATTACGCACTGAAAACCATATAAACTATATACCTACTATCATCAAAGAAAAACCTATTTAAACCTAAAAATCGCCATAGAACCAATTCCTTACATACCTAACGCTAAATCACACCATAACCTAATACCTAACTTAAATCTCTACACTAACTCATATTACTCACTATCATACATACATCTATATTCTACACATTAACTATATCATATATAAACTCAATCCTAACTTAATCAAACCCTATATATCCTTAACCTAATAAGCCTAATACTATAACCTTAAACATAACTCATTACCTTTAATGCCTAACCTAAACCATATCACTACTAACCTAACTATAACCTAATATATCACTTAAACCTAATAGCCTAAATACGTAACTACCTATATAGTATTAACTATCTTAACTAACCTACCATCTACTAACCTAACCTTAACCTAAACTATAACTATAACCATGAATACCTATAACCTAATACTATTTAAAACTATAATCACTGTTGAATCTCTAAGACCGATGATGCTTGAAGTGTGTGCGTGTGTTAGATGTCGCGTTGTATGCGTTGATCCTTAGAGTGTGCGTGTGTGTTAATGAGTGTGTAGAGTGGTAATGTCGTGATGATGCTGATACTCATTCTATATCACTCAAATCACCATAAACCCACAAACCTTCAAAACTACCATACCATATATCGCTAATATGACCGTCGTGATAATCCCATAACACCACGTCAAACACATATATATGTTTCTAATTCTCTCACTACTACTTCAACACTACAACGTAACCACATCACACTAAACATACACTACTACACACCTTCAACTTAAACTTACTTAAACCTTACACAACAAACATCAAATCACCACTAACACCACACACATCACACCCACACCTAACCACCTAACCACCACCAACCACACCTACACAACCACACCATAAACACGCTCAACACCTACACACTATAATTCAAAAATACCTAACCTCTAAAATCACTTAATCATAGACCTATAACTTAAATACCTTAAATCGATACCTAACCAACACTATAATACCTAACATTAAACCAATAATCACTATTAACCTTAGCCTAGCCTAACTCTATAATCCGTAACCTTAATGTCCATTAAGCTTTAGTACCCTAGACATAAGCCCCATAACATAATACCAATAACACATAACACACACTAACATAAACAGACAAACATAACTATAAACATAACATAATAAATACATATAACTATAATAACATTAAAACATAATAACATTAAATAATAACATAATCACAATTATAACTTATAACATAACTTAACATTAACTCATAATCCTTAAACGTAAGCCTACATACGTAACCTATAAACCAAGAAATCCTAAATACTGCTTAATACCTAATTACTCAACCTAACACTTACCTTTAAACCGTGAACCTAACTTAGTACCATCTTAATCATAACATACCCTAATCCTAACCTAACCTAACCTACCCTAACTAATACCTTAAACCTACCTAATAGTACTGTAAGTACCCTAACTATACCGTAACCTAACCTTTAAACTCACTTAAATAACCTAACCTTAATCTGAATCTAATCATAACTAATATTAAACCATAACTATACCTAACGAATACCTTAAAATCATATAATGCCTATAACTTAACTTAACCAATCATAAACCTTGATAATCCAAACATAACCTAACGCAGATACCTATTACACTTACCTATATAATCCTAACCAACCCATAATCATAACCATACCGTAATATTAACCTAAACCAATATCCTTATAATACCTAACTAAACTTAAACCTATAAAATCACTAATACCTAACCTTAAACCTATATAAACCTTAACCATTAATATCATAATCACATTAATGTACAACCTAGATTCCTTAAACCTAAACCTTAAACCTAACCGAACCCATAAACTCCATAATCACTAACCAACTAATCACTAATAACACCAAACCAATATATATTATAATAAATCATAAAATCATATTCAATTTAACATAACATATATCAATATACATATAAATCAATAACTAACAAATACATAAACATTAACTAATAACATAATACATACATATACTCTATTTTTTACTACTAACTCTAACGAAAAATGTTATCTTATGATGTTATTCATAATTGCAAGTCCCTAATATATAAATTGATGAATTCGTTAGTTAAATGATCAGTAATGGAAATATAAAGTTGATTAAATTCCTATATTTCTGAATCATCATATTTTAGTAACTCCCAGAAGTGAAAAGTAATTGAAACAGTATTGCTAATCACATCACTTTAGACGCTAATGCCACGTTTGACTAAATCCTCACAGACATTACTGACTTTACAAATCACACACTAAATTCAAGGAATCACCAAACTTGTAACAAGTAAAGTCTTCTAAATCTTTCTTTCAGTATTTTATCTCCTTGTTTCTTTATCGTTGTTCATTTTATTTCGGCGAAAAGTGAGAACGAGAAAACGCATATATGAAACGCCGGTGCAGAAAGCCACGAAGACCAAGCCGTGGCCAACCGACGATGCGAACACACAATATCAAAAATAGTAATCGTGTTTATAAACTGCAGTCCAAAGCACACTGGTAAACAAAAACTATTTTTTTGGGGGGAGGCGGGCCAGTTCTAATTATTTGGAGAGTTTAAATAAACATTCCGAAAATCCGCGCTTACCTGCCCTGTAATTGATTACGTTTTCAAATGAGAAAGAAAGAAATAAAATTGGTGAAGAGACGCATGTAAAATTCGGATAAACGGACGCGCGGAGACTTGCTTGGGACGAGACAAATACTTTACTTTTTTTTTTTTTTTTTTTTATCTTGCGCGTTTGTTTTCATGTATATGCATATCATTGTCTATGTATGTGTATGTATGTATTACTGTATCTTCATATACGA
>NW_020869708.1:148229-153229 GCF_003789085.1 Penaeus vannamei | reverse complement strand
TCTTTTGGTGTTAAGAAATAACAAGTCATTTATCATTGGAATTTTAAAATAGGTAATTGCTGTTGGCTTTAAAAGTTAATTATAATCTTTTTTCGTGAGCTTTCTGGTGTTAAGAAATAGCAAGTCATTTAACAACGGAATTTTAAAAGAGTTAATTGGTGTTCGTCTTAAAAGTTAATGATAATACATAAGATGAAAGTTAAGCAAGGGAAATGTTCATGATGTTACCGCTATTAAATGATGTATAATTGAGTTCATTAAAAGAGTTAAATCAAAACATGTTTTTTATTCTTTTATTTCATTCTCCCTCTCTCTCCTTGTCCCTTTCTATCTATCTATTTCTCGTTCTCTCTCTGTCTGTATCTATCTATCTATTTTTCTCCTCTCTTTCAATTTTCTCTCTCTCTTCTCTCTCTCTCTCTCTCTTCTCTCGTCGTCTTCTCTCTCTCTTCTCTCTCTTCTCTTCTCTCTTCCTCTTCTGTCTCTCCTCTCTCTCTCTCTCTCTCTCTCCTCTCTGTCCTCTCTCTCTCTCTCTTTTTCCTCTCGTCTCCTCTCAATCTCTCTTCTCTAATTTCTCTCCCTCTCTCTCTCTCTCTCTCTATCTCTCTCTCTTCTCTCGTCTCTCTCTCTCTCTTCTTCTCTGCCTCTTCTCTGATCTATCTCTCTATTCTTTCCCTCCTTTCTTCTCTCCTCTTCCTCTCTCTCTCTCTCTCTTTCCTTTCTCTCTCCTCTCTCTCTCCTCTCTCTCTCCTCTCTCTCCTCTCTCTCCTCTCTTGTCTCCCTCTCTCTCCCTCTCTCTCTTCTCTTTCCCTCTCTCTCTCCTCTCCTCTCTCTCTCCTTCTCTCTCTCTCTCTCTCTCTCTCTCTCTCTTTTCACTACTCTCTCTCTTCTCTCTCTCTCTCTCTCTTTTCCACTCGGTCTCTCTCTCTCTCTCTCTCTCTCTCTTCTCTCTCTCTCTCCCTCTTTTCTCTCTTCTCTCTTCTCTCTCTCGCTCCTCTCTCTCTCTCTCTCTCTCTCTCTCTCTCTCTCTCTCTCTCTCTCTCTCTCTCTCCCTCCTCCCTTTCTTACTCCTCTCCTCTCCTCTCCCTCTCTCTCTCTTCTCTCTCTCGCTCTCTCTCTCTCTCTCTCTCTCTCTCTCTCTCTCTCTCTCTCTCTCTCTCTCTCTTTCTTTCTTTCTCATTCATTAAACAAGAAAATATACTAAAGTTTATGAATCTTTCTACACTTTTCCTCCTAGAACATCAAGGCTTAATCATATAAAGTATTTGTAAAAAAAATATTGACAAAGTCGTTAATTAATCCGATCAACGACCTAAAATGATATGAAAAATGATAAAACTTTTACAAAACTGTTGAACAGATGGAAAAATATCAGCATGTTTTATCATCATTATCATCAGTATTATTGTTATTACATCGTCAATATCATCATCATCGCCATTTCTATCAATCATTATTCATCATTATTTTCATGTTCATTTTATGATGATTGTTATCAATTATGACTTATCATTATTACTGCCATTACTATTATTAATCATTATTACTATATTATTACATATTATTTTTAACATTATCTTCATTATCATAACTATCATTATTAACATTATCTTCATTATCATAACTATCATTATTGTCATTATCATTATTGTTGTTGCTGTTGTTGTTGTTATCACCAATATTGATATTGTCATCATTACCATCATCATTATCATTATCATTATTATTACTATTATCATTATTACCATTATCATCATAATTATTATCATGACCCATTATCCGCTATTGCTATTGTTTGTCATTCGCATTATCATCGTTTATAACCTATTATTATGTCACTATTACACTATATTGTTTGTTACTTATTATCATCATCATCTTTATCGCTATCATTATTATTGTTATTATTTCTATTACCATTAGTAGTAGTAGTAGAAGTATCATTATTATCATTAGAGCAGTAGATAGTAAATTTTATCATTATTGTTATTAACATCATTACATTTTACTACCATCATTGATATAATGATCCTGCTTTTCATTATCCATTTATCATTCAATTATTAATTCATTATCAATCATTTAATCATCATTATTATATTATATATTATCATTATCATCATTTTTTATCACTATCACAATTATCATGATCGTTATCATTATCATTATTATCATAATTGTTATCATCACTATTATTATCAATATCATCATTCTCATTCATACCTTTTCTACATATGTCAACATGAATATGGTTCAAGCAACATATATCGACCTGGTTGACAATGCTGTGACCTTCACATACCAACATAATTACGCGGTATGTTAACGATAGACCACTCGCGTCACAATTTCTTGCATGCAACTTTGATTATGTGGTTCTGCCTCGCCCTCATGGCTTTACCTCATGGTATCGTCCTATCATCATGACATTAGAACCTCATGGTATCATCACCTCATGACATCACGTTATGTTCATGATATCCACCCCTCATGGCATCGCTTCATGGTATCCCCTACTCGTGGATTCACCTCATAGTATAATCTCATGAGATCGCCTCACAGCATAATCTCATGGGATAACTTCATAGCATAACCTCATGGGATCACATCATATTACAACCTCGTGAGAGCCTTTCATAGCATTACCTCATGGGTTCACCTCATAGCATAGCGTCGTGGAATCACCTCATATCATAACATCACGGGAGCCCCTCATAGCATAAGCTCATGGGTTCACCTCATAACATTACTTCATCGGATCACCTTTAACATAACTTCATAGAATCACCTCAAATTATAACCTCATGGGTTCACCTCATAATATAACGTCACGGATCACTTCATATCATAGCCTCATGGGTTCACCTCATATTACAACCTCGTGGGAGCCCCTCATAGCATAACCTTATGGGTTCACCTCATATCATAACCTCATGAATTCCCTTCATTACATAATCTCATTGGAGCTCCTCATAACATAACTTCATGAAATCACTTCATGGGCTCACCTCACAGCATAACGTCATAGAGTCACCTCACAGCATAACATCAAGAAGTCACATCACCTCATGAATTCCCTCATAGGAGCCCCTCATAACATAACCATGAAATCACTTCATGGGTTCACCTCACAGCCTAACGTCATAGAGTCACCTCACAGCATAACATCAAGAAGTCACATCACCTCATGAATTCCCTCATAGGAGCCCCTCATAACATAACTTCATGGAATCACTTCATAAAATCATAACCTCAGCATTTTACGAGATCTTCACACTCCGGCGCCCAGAGAGATACAGTCTTATTTTAGTCTCTCGTATTTTCTGAGGTTATCTTTAACATTGTTTTTCTTTTTTCCTTTCTCTCTTTTGCTTTGTTTTCTTTTCTTTACGTGCTTATCTTCTAAGTTATTTTATTTTGTTTCTCTCTTTCTTTCTTCCTTTGTTTTTTTTCTTTCTTTTTTTGTTTGTTTGTTTCTTTTATTCTATCCTTCTTTTGTTTTGTGTTTTTCCTTATTTTTTATTTCCTTCGTCTGTTCCTTCTTTCATCTATCTTTTTTTTTCTTTCGTGTGTTTCTCCTTTCTTTCACTCTTTCTCTTGTTTCTTCTTTTCTTTGTTCCTTCTTTCATATATTCTTTCTTTTTTCCTCCTTTACTTTATTCTTTCTTTCTTTTCTCCCTCTCTTCCTTTATTCATTTTCTCTTTCATTTGTCCCGCCTTTCCTTTATTCTTTATTTATATTTTACTATTTTATGACTATTTGGTTAAAAACAGAAAGAAAAGAGAAGCACCTCCAGTCCCGATAGGATCAGGAGAGCGCACTGCGACTTAAATACTGTGTTGGAAATATAACATTATTCGGCAACGTCTGCGGATGCTCAACAGATGTCGCTAGTGTTTCGGAGTCGCTTAAGACGACAAACACATGCAAAAGGAAATATCTATTGGAAAAGCAATGCAATCCAACGTGCCTTTGCCTTTTGTACATGATAATCCTTGCGTCAAAAAAGTTGGGTTTTCTCGGATTTTTTTTTTCTCTTTCTTTCTTTATTCTCTCTCTCTCTCTCTCTCTCTCTCTCTCTCTCTTCTCTCTCTCTCTCTCTCTCTCTCTCTCTCTCTCTCTCTCTCTCTCTCTCTCTCTCTCTCTCTCTCTTTTCTTTTCTCTCTCTTCTCTCTCTTCTCTTTCTCTTATTTTCTCTTATTTTCTCTTATTTTCTCTTCTCTTCTCTTCTCTTCTCTTCTCTTCTCTTCTCTTCTCTTCTCTTCTCTTCTATTCTATTCTATTCTATTCTATTCTATTCTATTCTCTCTCTTCATTTGTTCATTTATATTTCATTCCCGGATAAAAAAAAAAAAAACAATCAGATTGCAAACAAAGAGAATAACAGCTTTGTTGCAAAGAAATGCTCGGTGTTGAGGCATAAAGACAACAGGTCGTGTTGCAACAAAGACAAGAAAAATAGATAGAAATTACAGTCTGTCTTTTTTCCCGATGAAAATAACCTGTATAAATGAAAGACAGGTTTTGTTTTTATTTTTATTTTCTTATTGTTATTTGTGTCTGTGTGTTTCCACTTCAGAAATGATTCATCTTTGCCATTATTGTTTTGTTCTTTCTGCTGTGAATAATTACGTAAGCTACACGTGTTCTCTCTCTCTCTCTCTCTCTCTCTCTGTCATTCTCTTTCACTCTCTAACTCTCTCTGTCATTCTCTTTCTCTCTCTTTCTCTGTCATTCTCTCTCTCTCTCTCTCTCTTCTCTCTCTCTCTCTCTCTCTCTCTCTCTCTCTCTCTCTCTCTCTCTCTCTCTCTCTCTCTCTCTCTCTCTCTCTCTCTCTCTCTCTCTCTCTCTCTCCCTCTCTTTCTTTCTTTTTCTCTTTCGTTTTCTTTGCCCATCTTTGTTTTATTTACAAGACAGAGCAGATGGGGAAAAACAGACAGAGATGAGAAACCTTTCTTTCTTTCTTTCTTTCTTTCTTCTTTTCCTATCATTATCTTAT
>NW_020869708.1:123229-125729 GCF_003789085.1 Penaeus vannamei | reverse complement strand
AGCAGAGAAGAAAAACGCCAAGAACAATGCCCTTGCCAATAATGATAAAGATAATAACAATAATGATCATAATGATGACGATACAAATAATAACAACAATAACAAGAGCAAAAGCAGAGAAGAAAAACGCCAAGAACAATGCCCTTGCCAATCATTATAATGTAACAAACTTCTGCAACCATTATGTTGACTACGCGGCCGTCCCATTACTACAGAAGCATTGCCAGGGCTTCCTCTGACATCAAATAGAAGTCCCATCAAAAGATTAGAACGAGGTCCAATCAATCAAGGTTTCCGATCGTAATATACTTTTTTTTAACCCGAAATTCTTTTTTTTTTTTTTTTTTTGGGGTGGGAGTGGGTTTTTTTTTTCTTTCTTTTTGTTCTTAGCCTGAGAGACTTTTTTTTGAGGGGTGGGTTAATTTTTTTTCTCTTTCTTTTCTTAATATTGGAAATAGTGATGGATAACCATTATGTAAATTAGGTCGTTTGATTGAAGTGGTATGAAGTTTTGTTGTTGTGGTAAGTCGACGAAGCGAAAATGGATGTAAGGTTATTGAACGTTAAATGTGGGTATTCCTTGTATGTATGATCTATATATAGAGGTATAATATTTTTTCTTACTTTTTGTATGGCATTTTTTAAATAATTAGTTTAATCAATCATTATATTTCTCTCTCTCTTTTTATTTAATTCTATATCACAGCAATTTGTTTCTTTACAATGTGAGAAGATGGATAAAGTGAGTGAGAGTGAGGGAGGGAGGAGGGAGAGGGAGAGAGAGGGGTAGGGGAAGAAAGAGAGAGTGGGGGAAGGGAGGGAGAGAGGAAGAGAGAAAGCCCTCGCCCACTCCTCTTCTCTTCCTCTTCCTCTTCCTCTCTCCTCTCCCTCTCCTCTCCCTCTCCCTCTCCCTCTCCTCTCCCTCTCCCTCCCTCTCCCTCTCTCCTCTCCCTCTCCCTCTCCTCTCCCCTCCCTCTCTCTCTCTCTCTCTCTCTCTCTCTCTCTCTCTCTCTCTCTCTCTCTCTCTCACTCACTCACTCACTCACTCACTCACTTCACTCACTCACACTCTCACTCTCACTCTCACTCTTACTCTTACACTCACTCTCTCTCTCTCTCTCTCTCTCTCTCTCTCTCTCTCTCTCTCTCTCTCTCTCTCTCTCTCTCTCCTCTCTCTCTCTCTCTCTCTCTCTCCCTCTCCCTCTCCTCTCCCTCTCCTCTCTCCTCTCCCTCTCCCTCTCCCTCTCTCTCCCTCTCCCTCTCCCTCTCCCTCTCCTCTCCTCTCCCTCCTCTCTCTCTCTCTCTCTCTCACTCACTCACTTCTCACTCACTCTTACTCTCTCTCTCTCTCTCTCTCTCTCTCTCTCTCTCTTCTCTCTCTTCTCTCTCTCTCTCTCTCTCTCTCTCTCTCTCTCTCTCTCTCTCTCTCTCTCTCTCTCTCCCTACAGAAATAACCTCATTGTAAAATCAAAAGAGGCCAATCAGCTGCCTTTCGAACTCAACATTTATGAAAACAAATCCCCGTATTTCACCAGAAAAAGAACACCCACAAAATTTTCCATCAGTGATGAAATTTGTCGCGTTCATTATAAGTTGCGGACCCAATTAGTAAAAAAAAAAAGTTATACAAATTATTACTGGCTGAATTTCCCATTATTGACCAGTTCTAATTAACCCTTTGTGGGAGTATTGATCTGTTCGCCCCATGTTCCGCCGGCGTCAGTGCCACCGGGGAGCTTCGAGAATGTTCCATCACAGTGCCATTACCGAGCAAGGTTGCTAAACAGGCTTGTGGGCAGAAGACAGAGAGCTGGACAAGGTAAGCAGATCCCGTTGGCTTGTCTCCCTGTCTGTCCGTGTCTGTTTGGCGAAGGGCGCGGAGTGGTTCTCTATGTGCACGGTGGTTGTGTGTGTCACTGTGTAAATGGGAGGTATTGTTTTCGGGTGTTTTTTGCGTGTGTGTTAGGGGTGTTTGCGCGTGTCACTGTGTGGATGGGAGGTATTATTTCGGGTGTTCCTTGCGTGTGTGTTAGGGGTGTTTTCGAAAGTGTTACATAAGCTTTAAAGTGGTGAACCGTATTCATGTTGACAAAGGTAGACAAGGTATGAATGAAAATTAATATCTTCACAATACAAGAGATGTATTTGACCGGTTTCAATTTCTGACGAAGATATAATCGAACCTGGTCAAATACATCTCTTGTATTGTGAAGATATTCATTCTCGTTCATACCTTGTCTACTTTAGAGTGGTATTTAGGTGTGCAGTTGCATGCTGGCGGTGCCTCGTCATGAGAGAGGGTGCGTGCCTGCCTTTGCTGCGTGTGGCGTGTGCATCAGTGAAATAGAGTGTGTGTGTGTGTGCTTCATTAGACGCCCCCAACAGCAAAACATGCAAAACAGGCGAGTACTTTGCGAAAAAAAAAACACATGAGGTTTATTTTGATGACGTCACAAAATCTATGGATGCTTTGTGAATATGGTCGATCATTTTAGTCTCT
>NW_020869708.1:105958-110958 GCF_003789085.1 Penaeus vannamei | reverse complement strand
AGCCACGTGCAGCCCCACAACCAACCTATGTTGTACTCTCTGATCGTGATGGTATCACGAAGTTTAGAGCCGAAGCCCCTGCCTCTCAGCCACTTCGGAGAAATCAAGAGGTGGAGGGATGGCTTAGGCAGATAGAAAACACCATAAAACCTGCTACTGATGAGGCTTTAATTCGTGCTGCAAAGGCACATTGCAGAGGGCAGGCAGACGTTATCATCAACTCACCAATTTTTGATGAAATTTACACGTGGGCTGAGTTTCGCCAAAAGATACGACAAAAGTTCAGAGGGACATGCTCTGCCTCTGACTTTTTTACTCTTTTGTACGAGGTACGCATGATGGCAGGTCAGGCACCTTTAGATTTCCATACCACCCTTGAGGGGATGGTCTACCAGGGTTATCGGGACCACCGAGAAGCAGTTGGTAACCCTGAAGAATTAATACGGAGGGTTTTCCTCCAAGGATTGCCTGGCTGGTTGAGGGAACTGCTTGCCTTGAAAAGGTGACTCTGTGCAGTCACTAGTTGAGACTGCACAAAGATTGTGGAATGCTCGAGTGGGCATTAGGAATGATGATGAGCCACCTAAGCTCCCTGCAGCACCTCGCAGAGGTGAAATTTCAGAGGTTTCACGAATACCACCTCGTCCGATCCGTCGAAGAGATCAGCACTCTGCTCTAGTTTGCTGGGGGTGTCGTCGAGAAGGACATTTCCGTAGAGAGTGTCCCTTTCAGAACATCCAGAATGGAGAGGCTCCAGCCATCTCTGGATATCGGAGGAGCCAAAACAGGGTTCACTTCCGACGGCCACATGAGTATGCCAGTAGGCAAACCACCATCGATCGAGGCTGCGGTCCAGACAGTGACCTCGAGTGATGACATTGCTGCACAAGGACCTTGTGGAAGGCCTCTTGTGAAGATACGTGTTCATGGAATACCTATGACAGCTTTTATAGACACAGGGTCTGAGGTCACACTCTTAAAGATGGAAAGAACAAAGTCAATAACCCCAAAGAGAATCTATCACCAAGCTCGTGGACTTCGAGGAGTGTCAGGTCGACTCTTTGAAGCCACCTCTGAGTGGGATGTAAAGATTTCCTTGGGAGATGGTAGGAAGACACGGCAGTGCCATCACAGGGTGTGTGTGGTGGAAGGTGTTGACTTTCCAGGGGAAATCTTGATTGGTATGGATTTTCTGCGGAGGTTTTGCTACAGGTTGGTAAATAATCCTGTTTCTCGAAAATCATATCTGAGACTTGGAGGAGTGACTCTCCCTGTTACTTACACTGATGGGTGTACCCTAGGCATTTCTGGCATAACAGAGTTCGTTCCACCTGAATATAGCCAAAAGCTTGCTATCAGAAGGACTATACAATGCCCTTCTCGTAGTGGACGATACATCCTTGTATCTGTTCCTGAAAGTTTTAACAACAAGGATGTTATTATTGAAGCAGCTACAGATAGAATAATTGTTCCTCGTACTGTGGTTAAACCCAAAGATGGAGTAGCTTCCGTGTGGGTGGTTAATGGAGGAACACGTCCAGTATGCCTGCAGAACGGCACACATGTAGCAACTGGTCAACTTTGCACAGTAATGGAGTTTGAGCACCTATCTCAAGAGCCTAGTCTTGTGGGACAGACTCAAGAGAAAGAGGTGGCAGAAGATTCATCAGAACCCAAACCAGATGATAAAGATGATGTACCCGATCCTGAATTTAGCTTTGATGAGGAGGATGACTTTGATTTTGCTTATGGTCAGTTGGATTTTGGCTATAATGATGATGATTTCATTGTGTTCCCTGAAATAAGCTTAGATGACCCTCCTGAAGTATCAATGCTGACAGCAGCAGATGATGAGGTTAAGGCTGGACCAGATTTAAGTCATTTACCTGATAAACAGCATCAGGATATTCTTTCTCTGCTAGCTAATTATCCAAGGTTATTCAGTGGTGACAAATTCACGATTGGTACTGTACCAGGGATCCAGCATCACATCCCTACTCATGGAACTAAGCCTCTTTGCACACGGCAATGGCGTTTACCTGAGGTAGTCAAGCAGCAGATCAGACAGGAGTGTGATGACATGCTTGAGGCAGGTGTCATCGAGCCCAGCACATCCCTTGGCTCTCTCCTGTTGTCCTCGTCAAGAAGAAGGACGGCACAGTACGATTCTGTGTTGACTATAGACAGCTCAACTCAGTAACGATAGCAGATACTTATCCCCTACCAAGGATAGACGAGTTAGTTGACGAACTGAGGGACACTGCAGTTTTCTCCTTACTTGACAGTCGTAGTGCCTACTGGAGCATCCCAGTGGCACCTGAGGATAGGCCTAAGACCGCCTTTAGTGATGGCTACCGCCTTTTCCAATGGCGTCGTATGCCTTTTGGGCTTTCCACCGCTCCAACTACCTTTCAAAGAACGATGAACGCAGTACTTAGTCCAGTCTTGGGTAAGCATACTTTAGCATATTTGGATGACATTGTTATCTACAGCAGGACATTTGAAGAGCACCTCCTCCATCTCAAAGAAACCTTAGACATACTTGACTGTGCTGGTTTCAAACTCAATGCTAGCAAGTGTGAGTTTGTTGTCCAGAACTTTAGATTCCTGGGTTTCCGTATCACCCCAGATGGGATTTTGCCAGATCCAGATAAAGTTCGAGCCATCTCGGAGATGCCACCTCCAAAGACAGTTAGAGGTGTGCGGAGATTTTTAGGAGCATCTGGATTTTTCCGCAAACATGTCCCCAATTATGCTAAGATGGCCTATCCATTAACTCAGCTCATCAAGAAGGAGCAGAAATTTAAGTGGACTAAGGAATGTCAAGAGGCTTTCCAAGCACTCAAAGATGCCTTAATTAATGCACCAGTATTGCAGAAGCCCAACTTTGATGCCATTTGAGATCCATACTGATGCTTCCCAAGTCGCTATAGGGGGATGTCTGATGCAAAGACAAGGTCAGAACCCACCGCATGCTATAGCTTATTTCAGCCGGAAGCTGCGAGGCCCTGAAACTAGATACTCTGCCACTGATGCTGAAGCTCTCGCAGTTGTTGAGAGTATAAGAGCTTTTGATCCATATGTTTTTGGCCACAAGTTCACGGTATATACTGACCACAGACCTTTGTGCTTTGTGTTTACAAAGACAACAAAGTCTCCACGAATGTCCAGATGGGCTTATGAGCTTTCAGGATATTCCTTCAGAATATTGTACAAACCTGGTACATCCCATCATGTACCAGATATGTTGAGTCGCAACATAAGTTCCTTAAGTATGTCTAATCCTGACCCCAAAAACAATGCGGTCAGAGCAATTAAAAGATCCGATGTGGCATGACATTGTGGCTTTCTTGGAAGAGAAGGCTACTCCTCGGAGGAAGTCTCCACTCCCTCTAGACGAGTTTGAGCTTCAGAACGGAGTTCTTTATCATGTAAGAACATTGCCTGACAGGATTGTCAGTCAGCTTGTAGTTCCAAGGCAACTTCGCAGAAGTGCTATAACATTAGCACACTCATCACCTTTAGCTGCTCATCCTGGAGTTTACAGGACTTTTGTGAAACTAAAGGATCTGTTTTACTTTCCCAACATGCTTCGGGATGTTAAAGAGTATGTAGCCGCATGTGAAGCATGCCAGCGACGAAAGGGTAGCCCTAGAAAAGCTCCTTTGGCAAAGGCACCAGACATATCAGTGCCCCTAGAGAAAATAAGTGCCGACTCATTGAATTGGGGATATCTCAAGCAGGTTATAGATACTGCCTGACTATTGTAGATCATTTGACTCGCTATGTCCAGATCATTCCTCTCAAAACAAAATGCTGGATCAGTGGCTGATGCCATGTTCAATTATTTCATTTCTGTATTTGGTCCTCCTCGTCTCATACAAACAGACGGAGGATCTGAGTTTAACAACCGTCTGTTCAAGGAATGTTGCCGTTTGTTGCAGATACAGACCACTCTAACTACAGCCTATCATCCTCAAGCAAACGGGATGATAGAACGGACAAATCGGGTTGTTAAAGATGCTATAGCTTCCCTTGCTAACACAGCACCGGGTATGTGGGAACAGCTGATACCGCAAGTGAGACTGGCGCTTAATAGTGCAATCCACCGGAGTACAGGAGACCAACCTTTATATCTGATGACTGGCCATCATGGCCACTTTCCTGTAGGTCTCACCAATGACCTGGTTTACAAATCTGATGCATCCAGGTCCTTCCATAAAGCTCTGAAGATAGCTCGTCAGGTAGCACTTGAGACGACAAGAACAGCTAGAGAGAGATGGAAGAAAGATTATGATAAGCAGACAGCAACAGCAAAGCCTCTTGAGGAAGGGCACCTTGTACTGTACAAGAACCGTGTACAGAAATATGGATCTGATAAGCTGCTTAACCCACGGTGGGCAGGTCCAGCACGAATTAAAAAGAAAGTCGGTCCTGTAACTTTCTTGCTAAAAGATGTCTTACGCCCATTTACAGAGAGACAGTGTCATATAAATGACATCAAACCATTTCGGGTCTTAGGTGAAGTCACATACCCTGACCTTTATGATGAGTATGGTCCAGATTATGTGGATCCATTGTTGGATGAGGAGGCTGAGCCAGGAGTGATGCTGCTTGCATCCTGCCTTGTCAGTCCTCAATGATTTCATGTACATATGTTTATAGTTCTTTTTGGATTTTACCTACCTGCTTTTATAGTTTTAAGTACTTTTATGTTTACCTTAATCTTAATCTCTGTGGTATGTGTCCCTATGCCAGTCTTTGCCAGTTTGAATTCTTTCTGTAACAAGCCATGTTATCCTCCCTCATGTATGCCTAGCAATCTTAATAAACACTGATAAACAATACAGTTTTCTTGCAATAATTGTCATATATTTTGAACTCTTAACGTTATAAATGAGCCAGCGCAACTCAAGGGGTTGGGAAGGGATTCTTTCTGTTGTCAGATTGTGAGCCATGTACAGCACCCTGACCCATGCCTGTGATGCCCTGTGGTTCGA
>NW_020869708.1:98458-100958 GCF_003789085.1 Penaeus vannamei | reverse complement strand
TCGCTGGGGCGTCCACTCTCCCTCACCTGTCCTCGCACTTGGGGGCGGGGAGGAGGCATTGGCCTGGCAAATGGGTGTGCTTAACATTGCTGACAAGGCATATATATATATATATATATATATATATATATATATATATATATATATATATATATATGTGTGTGTGTGTGTGTGTGTGTGTGGTGTGTGTGTGTGTGTGTGTGTGTGTGTGTGTGTGTGTGTGTGTGTGTGTGTGTGTGTGTGTGTGTGTGTGTGTGTGTGTGTGTGTGTGTGTGTGTGTGTGTTGTGTGTGTGTGTGAATGTGTTTATGCGCAGACGTTTCTACAGGTAGATATGTATAAAGGAGGATAGATCCATGAATAAAACAGATATGTGTACATCAAGTATATACCTACATATATACATACATGAGTGTGACACTGTTATCCGCCTATGCTTCCACGTAAGCGTCTGTGTTCGCTATTATATACAAGTTATGTTTTATATTTACAAAGAAAGAGAATAAAAGGGGAAGAGGAAGGGGGAAGAAAGTGCATTGTCTCTCTCATTTCTTTTTACTCATTTTTCTTTATGTACATTTACCCCACGTTTGTTCGTACATGTTTGCCTAAGACAAAGTCGAAATGAAGTAGACAGAGGATCTTGCTTACGTGTAACTCTGGTCGTCGATCCTCGGTATCTCTCTCTCTCTCTCTCTCTCTCTCTCTCTCTCTCTCTCTCTCTCTTCTCTCTCTCTCTCTCTCTCTCTCTCTCTCTCTCTCTCTCTCTCTCTCTCTCTCTCTCTCTCTCTCTCTCTCTCTCTCTCTCTCTCTCTCTCTCTCTCTCTCTCTTTCTCTCGATCTCTCCTTCTCTCTCTCCCTCCCTTCCTCCCTCTGTCTCTCTCTCGCTACCTACCTATTTCGCACATGCTGCATTTCTCTGATCGCTCCTTAATATTAACTGCTGCCGCTTCGGAGTCCTGTGTGAGTGTGTCTAGACTATTCCGTTCTTGCTCGCTTCCTATTGTGAGCGAGTGCCTATGTAATTACAATGTTAATAAGCCGGCAATATGTTCGCTGAGGAATGCCCCACAAATGCTAATATTTCACCGCCAGTTCTGTCCTATGATAAGCGTGTGGGGGGGGGGTGGGGTGGGGGGGTGGTGGTGGGGGTGTTAAGTGTATTGTGTAATTATACAAGGGTATGTGTGGGCTCCAAATACCCGCTGTACGGATATCTGCTTCTAATACAAGACGATATACTAATGTACATCAATTTATATCTTTGGAGATGCTATGACCCCGCCATACCAGGTAGCGTCACAAGCAAAAGAAAATAATAAGTGAAATCAATGAAGCTTCGAAACATTCAAAACATTAACAAAAAGTATTACATTATTTGTCTGTTCGAACCGGGATTTAAAACACGTTTGGCACAAGTTTCGACCATGACTGTACACATACTATTAACCCGTATTGTTCCTGATCAAATATGAAAGAATTCGTTCACATGTAACACATTTGCATACACACCAGTAATTACGCAGATAAGACAGATATATGTATGGGAAAACAAATAGATAAAGAGTAGGAGATTAAAAGCCAGATAAAAAATAATAACAATAAATAAATAAACAATTAATAACTGTTTGAAATAAAGACTAGGAATTATCCCTCCCATACATACATTATATTAAATGTTATAAATGGAACTCTGTCAATATCGATATGATAATGCAGGAGGCTTATTTCAGTATATTTTACGACTGAAAATGCTGCCATGAAACTCATGAATGCAAATACTCATGACTTTGCATAAACCAATATATCGACAAAGTCATATATTTATGTCTATGGCATCTGTTGGTATAAGTTTAGGTATTTGGTTGAAGTTCTAATAGTCAATTATATTGTTTGTACTAATAATATAAGGGGTTGCGTAATTCATTAAAGATATATGTTATTTTAATTGTCATTACTATTATCACGATTATCATCATTATTGATATTATCATTATGATTATCATCATCTTCATCATCTTCATCATCATCATCATCATCATCATCATCATCATCATCATCATCATCATCATCATCATCATCATCATCATCATCATCATCATCATCATCATCATCATCATCATCATCATCATCATCATCATCATCATCTTCATCTTCATCTTCATCATCTTCATCATCATCATCATCATCATCATAATTATCATCATTATTATTATCATTATCATCTTCATCATCATTTATCATTATCATTATTGTTATTATTATTATTATTATTATTATTATTATTATTATCAATATAATTATTGTTATCACCATTACCATCACTATTATTAATATTATCATAATTCTTATCAATTCTTCTTATTATTATCATTAATATTATTACTATTATTATCATCCTTAGCAATTAGTATCAGTATTGATATAATTATCATCATCATTAACATCTTTGTTGTCGTTGTTTTGATCATCGTCATTATAATCATTATCATTATTGCCAC
>NW_020869708.1:78478-80978 GCF_003789085.1 Penaeus vannamei | reverse complement strand
TTGCTTTCACTAAAACTACATCAGTTATTTCAGTGTAAATCTATACACACATCCAGTTGACTGTCCAAATCTATTCACAATTAGCTTCGACCATAACCAAACCACCAACTTATTTTCACCACAATATGTCAGTAGTTTTCCACGCAATATACCAAGAAACCAATGCATAACCTCCTATATCAGTGAAATTTACAAATCAAATAAAATGAGAGACACCGTCTCTGTCTACCTACATCATAACTGTTTTTTCTACTTCTCTTTTAACTTGCGTCACTACATCTCTCACCTTTTTTTTCGTCACAGTCGATATATTAACTTGGCTGCTGTTTCTAGACAACGCGGGCTTAAGGCCAACTTTTATCACCTCACGCCCGACATGAATATAAAAGAGTCTCTTGGCAGTAATAGCATATTCTTTCTCATTTTGTTTCCATACCTCGAGTCGACAATTTCGGTCACAGACACGTTCACCTTTTCATATATTACGACCCGCGAGACACCCTCGAGAACTATTTCTAACTGAGGAGGTTTTATTTTTTTTCTCGGTAAGCCATGAACAGATAATTATGATTAGATACAAAAGAGCGTCACCGTAAAGTTAGCCTGTTTTAGTTTGTATTTAATGTTCATCGTATATGTGATCTAAAGGGTGTTTACTTTCATCTCTATTCATGTGTGTGTGTGTGTGTGGCTCCCATTGTGTAAGCGTGTGCTGCTTATCCACCTGCAAGCAAACGCCATTGTCTCTCATACTACTTTGACTTCACTTCGTTTATATTGTAACCTCGATCTGTACGTCATTTGTACGTCGTTCATGCAGACCAGCTTACAGGAGAGCGGGATGCTTTAGTTGATGTGTCCCTAAAACAACTTTTTTTAGCCCACAAATTAAAAATACACGACCTCCTTTGTTTAAAAGGATTGATACTAAGAGCGAATAGAAATGATGAAGAGGAAACGGTAAAATGATATTGCCCCTCCAGGAACAGTTATCGCATGCGAGTACTATTCACTTCAAACAACAATGATTGATAGATGTGAAGAAATTTTTTCGTTTACCATCTTATTGATGAAGATGATAATCATATGATGACCATATATATTACGATAATGATTATGACGGCGGCGATGGTGTAATGCAAATAATGATGATAACGATGATGAAAAGATAATGAAAATCATAATGGTGATAAGATGCTGATTAAGATGATAAGAATATTAATACCAATATTTGTAATGATAACGTGATGATATTAATAACAGTAATGATAATAATGATGGTAATGATAAAGATACTACTACTACTAACAACAACAATAATAATGATTAAAAATCATGATGATGATGATAATAATAATGATAAATGCTAAAGACAATGATAATGATAACGGAAATGATATTGATAATAATAATAATTATTATTATTATCATTATTAGAGAAAACGAGGGTAAAGATGAACCTAATGAGACAGTAACTACGAAAAGGGTGAAAGAACAGGTAGGAAAAGTGCCAAATTGGAAAGCAACAGGTCGAGATGGAGTGCAGGGTTCCGGTTAAAGAAGTCTGAATCAGCCCATGAAAGAATGGCCACACAACTGGATGACCGGAAAGGAGGATTTGCCCGAGTGGATGACATACGATGACATACATCTTGTGCTTAAAAGACCCGCAAGTGGGATTGCAGTTAACAATTTTTTACCAAAATCCTGCTTACTTCTAATGTGGAAACTTTTAGCAGTGGAAAAAGATGTAGGAACACTTAAAGAAAAACAAAAGGGATGACGGAAAAGAAGGCGCGGAACGGAGGGTCAGCTTTCAATAGACAAAATCATGAAAGGTTGCAAAAGGAGACACTAATCTGGCTATGGCAAGGAATGACTACCGCAAGGCTTGTGATATGGTGTCACTTATTGGATTAGTGAATGCATGAAGACAGTTGGGGTGAGGTTGTCGTTGGGATTGAGGTGATGTCAAGGGGAACAGTGATAGGCGATGGGATAAAATGAAGGATTTTCCAGGGGATAGCATGTCATAGTTACTATTTGCATTATGCATGTTACCTTTAACATCAATATTGAGGAAGGCTAAATATGGAATGAATAGAAGAAGTGTGGAAGTATACCATTTGTTATTAAAGCGGGGAAATTTGCTTCTGAAAAGAGGAAAAAATGCTGAAATGTGAGACATAGCATTGCTAAATGGAAAGAGTATAAAGGAAATAAAGACAATGAATACAGATAGCTTAGTATTTTTGAATAGCGATGAAATCAAAGAAAAGATCTTGAGAACCTAGTTTAGCAAGAAGTCCTTTCGACGGATTAAGTTAAATAGAAAGAACAAGATAGCGCGGCTTTACGATACAGTGAAGGTGATGAAGTGCCTCGTTGAAAATTTAAACCAACTGAACAGAAATACGAGTAAAATGATGACCAAGCATGGCACGTTACAGCCAAAAGTGATGTAGATTGGTTATACGTACCTAGGAAAAGGGGAGGAAAA
>NW_020869708.1:68478-73478 GCF_003789085.1 Penaeus vannamei | reverse complement strand
CTTTCTTTTATTTATTCATACCAGTGATCACTTCAGCTAAATACATTTACCTAACATAACTATTGATTACTGAACTTATAAATGACTCTCGTGCTTACTTTTCTCATTTTATGAAACATGATTTGTTTGGTGAACTCTCTGAACCTCAGGCTATGAATTATCTTGAAGACATTTCAGTGATTTGTTCAGTCTTAAGATGCATTGTTCATTTATGTGTTAATTATTAATGGTGGCTTGCTTAATACTTGGTTTTATCTTTAATGAACAGTCTAAGCTTGACTATCGACACTAGAAAGCTTCTGTCGTGTTCAGTCGTATTTTTTATCTCTGCTGTTTCTTCTCTTTTATTCATCTATTTTTATTCTCGCTTAACGAGTTTGTCATTATGCAACACAAGTCTTCAGGCTTTTCCTTCGGTCAGGTTAGATGCCTTACGCTACCACATAACGATTTCTAACCTGCCCATAGTACTAGAACCTCATATACTCATTTGTGCCGAAACAGGAAGCACGAGATTCACTCTCACTCGCTCCTACGGCCCGTCCTGGGACTCCTCCCCCTACAGGACATTTATGGTTGGCAGCGTCGGGATTGAAAAGTCTTATTTTGCAGAGCCTATTGGCCGCGCAATCTTGTGTTTGATGTGATATGGTGTATTTTGTCTATGGTGTTTTAAGAGATTTCGCCAAACTGCCTGAAAGTTAAATGTGATATAGACTGGTTTAGAGTAATATTTTAATTAATTTTCATTCTTAAAGTAATTACTGCGAAACATTTAGTTTTCGTATTTTATAATTTAGCTTTCTTTTAAGTATTTCGTGTGATTTTGAGTTTTAGTATTTACCAGTTTTTACCTTTTAGCTTTCAGAAATTTATTTTGTTTTGTGTGTTTTATATATATTCTTTTTATGTTCGTGTGTTTTATATTGAATTTTCTTGCTTAAGTGGTGTTTGTGTTAATCGAAAGTGAAGTGTTGTTTACCGCTTTGGTTGTTGTTTACTTTGACTTCAATCATGGTGAAGCTAAGAAAAAGAAAGTCACAGGTATCTGATCTTGATGACGAAGTAACGTTGGTAGATGAAGTCACTGAATTGAGGGGGATGCTTAAAGAGTTGACGGTTCAGATGGCACGCCTTGACAGACAAAGGGAGAAAGATCGTGAGGAGATGAAGGCAATGCTGGAGAGTTTAAAATTAAATTCAAATAATGCCGCAGTCAATACTGGTTCTCCGGAGCCACAGGGTGCCAAGGCACTCACTTCTGCTAATATGTCACCCTCAACAGGAGCTATTCCTAAGAGAACTGAGCCCAGACCATCAGTTAGGGAGTCTTCTCCACCAGCATTAACTCCAATAACTCCCCATTTGACTCAGACTCGTTTTGTGCAGGAAAACGCTGGACCTTCATCCAGTAGACCACAGGTGACACCTCGTACTCTCTTTACACCTCCTGTTGTTCAGCCACGTGCAGCCCCACAACCAACCTATGTTGTACTCTCTGATCGTGATGGTATCACGAAGTTTAGAGCCGAAGCCCCTGCCTCTCAGCACTTCGGAGAAATCAAGAGGTGGAGGGATGGCTTAGGCAGATAGAAAACACCATAAAACCTGCTACTGATGAGGCTTTAATTCGTGCTGCAAAGGCACATTGCAGAGGGCAGGCAGACGTTATCATCAACTCACCAATTTTTGATGAAATTTACACGTGGGCTGAGTTTCGCCAAAAGATACGACAAAAGTTCAGAGGGACATGCTCTGCCTCTGACTTTTTTACTCTTTTGTACGAGGTACGCATGATGGCAGGTCAGGCACCTTTAGATTTCCATACCACCCTTGAGGGGATGGTCTACCAGGGTTATCGGGACCACCGAGAAGCAGTTGGTAACCCTGAAGAATTAATACGGAGGGTTTTCCTCCAAGGATTGCCTGGCTGGTTGAGGGAACTGCTTGCCTTGAAAGAAGGTGACTCTGTGCAGTCACTAGTTGAGACTGCACAAAGATTGTGGAATGCTCGAGTGGGCATTAGGAATGATGATGAGCCACCTAAGCTCCCTGCAGCACCTCGCAGAGGTGAAATTTCAGAGGTTTCACGAATACCACCTCGTCCGATCCGTCGAAGAGATCAGCACTCTGCTCTAGTTTGCTGGGGGTGTCGTCGAGAAGGACATTTCCGTAGAGAGTGTCCTTTCAGAACATCCAGAATGGAGAGGCTCCAGCCATCTCTGGATATCGGAGGAGCCAAAACAGGGTTCACTTCCGACGGCCACATGAGTATGCCAGTAGGCAAACCACCATCGATCGAGGCTGCGGTCCAGACAGTGACCTCGAGTGATGACATTGCTGCACAAGGACCTTGTGGAAGGCCTCTTGTGAAGATACGTGTTCATGGAATACCTATGACAGCTTTTATAGACACAGGGTCTGAGGTCACACTCTTAAAGATGGAAAGAACAAAGTCAATAACCCCAAAGAGAATCTATCACCAAGCTCGTGGACTTCGAGGAGTGTCAGGTCGACTCTTTGAAGCCACCTCTGAGTGGGATGTAAAGATTTCCTTGGGAGATGGTAGGAAGACACGGCAGTGCCATCACAGGGTGTGTGTGGTGGAAGGTGTTGACTTTCCAGGGGAAATCTTGATTGGTATGGATTTTCTGCGGAGGTTTTGCTACAGGTTGGTAAATAATCCTGTTTCGAAAATCATATCTGAGACTTGGAGGAGTGACTCTCCCTGTTACTTACACTGATGGGTGTACCCTAGGCATTTCTGGCATAACAGAGTTCGTTCCACCTGAATATAGCCAAAAGCTTGCTATCAGAAGGACTATACAATGCCCTTCTCGTAGTGGACGATACATCCTTGTATCTGTTCCTGAAAGTTTTAACAACAAGGATGTTATTATTGAAGCAGCTACAGATAGAATAATTGTTCCTCGTACTGTGGTTAAACCCAAAGATGGAGTAGCTTCCGTGTGGGTGGTTAATGGAGGAACACGTCCAGTATGCCTGCAGAACGGCACACATGTAGCAACTGGTCAACTTTGCACAGTAATGGAGTTTGAGCACCTATCTCAAGAGCCTAGTCTTGTGGGACAGACTCAAGAGAAAGAGGTGGCAGAAGATTCATCAGAACCCAAACCAGATGATAAAGATGATGTACCCGATCCTGAATTTAGCTTTGATGAGGAGGATGACTTTGATTTTGCTTATGGTCAGTTGGATTTTGGCTATAATGATGATGATTTCATTGTGTTCCCTGAAATAAGCTTAGATGACCCTCCTGAAGTATCAATGCTGACAGCAGCAGATGATGAGGTTAAGGCTGGACCAGATTTAAGTCATTTACCTGATAAACAGCATCAGGATATTCTTTCTCTGCTAGCTAATTATCCAAGGTTATTCAGTGGTGACAAATTCACGATTGGTACTGTACCAGGGATCCAGCATCACATCCCTACTCATGGAACTAAGCCTCTTTGCACACGGCAATGGCGTTTACCTGAGGTAGTCAAGCAGCAGATCAGACAGGAGTGTGATGACATGCTTGAGGCAGGTGTCATCGAGCCCAGCACATCCCTTGGCTCTCTCCTGTTGTCCTCGTCAAGAAGAAGGACGGCACAGTACGATTCTGTGTTGACTATAGACAGCTCAACTCAGTAACGATAGCAGATACTTATCCCCTACCAAGGATAGACGAGTTAGTTGACGAACTGAGGGACACTGCAGTTTTCTCCTTACTTGACAGTCGTAGTGCCTACTGGAGCATCCCAGTGGCACCTGAGGATAGGCCTAAGACCGCCTTTAGTGATGGCTACCGCCTTTTCCAATGGCGTCGTATGCCTTTTGGGCTTTCCACCGCTCCAACTACCTTTCAAAGAACGATGAACGCAGTACTTAGTCCAGTCTTGGGTAAGCATACTTTAGCATATTTGGATGACATTGTTATCTACAGCAGGACATTTGAAGAGCACCTCCTCCATCTCAAAGAAACCTTAGACATACTTGACTGTGCTGGTTTCAAACTCAATGCTAGCAAGTGTGAGTTTGTTGTCCAGAACTTTAGATTCCTGGGTTTCCGTATCACCCCAGATGGGATTTTGCCAGATCCAGATAAAGTTCGAGCCATCTCGGAGATGCCCCTCCAAAGACAGTTAGAGGTGTGCGGAGATTTTTAGGAGCATCTGGATTTTTCCGCAAACATGTCCCCAATTATGCTAAGATGGCCTATCCATTAACTCAGCTCATCAAAAGGAGCAGAAATTTAAGTGGACTAAGGAATGTCAAGAGGCTTTCCAAGCACTCAAAGATGCCTTAATTAATGCACCAGTATTGCAGAAGCCCAACTTTGATCTGCCATTTGAGATCCATACTGATGCTTCCCAAGTCGCTATAGGGGATGTCTGATGCAAAGACAAGGTCAGAACCCACCGCATGCTATAGCTTATTTCAGCCGGAAGCTGCGAGGCCCTGAAACTAGATACTCTGCCACTGATGCTGAAGCTCTCGCAGTTGTTGAGAGTATAAGAGCTTTTGATCCATATGTTTTTGGCCACAAGTTCACGGTATATACTGACCACAGACCTTTGTGCTTTGTGTTTACAAAGACAACAAAGTCTCCACGAATGTCCAGATGGGCTTATGAGCTTTCAGGATATTCCTTCAGAATATTGTACAAACCTGGTACATCCCATCATGTACCAGATATGTTGAGTCGCAACATAAGTTCCTTAAGTATGTCTAATCCTGACCCCAAAACAATGCGGTCAGAGCAATTAAAAGATCCGATGTGGCATGACATTGTGGCTTTCTTGGAAGAGAAGGCTACTCCTCGGAGGAAGTCTCCACTCCCTCTAGACGAGTTTGAGCTTCAGAACGGAGTTCTTTATCATGTAAGAACATTGCCTGACAGGATTGTCAGTCAGCTTGTAGTTCCAAGGCAACTTCGCAGAAGTGCTATAACATTAGCACACTCATCACCTTTAGCTGCTCATCCTGGAGTTTAC
>NW_020869708.1:55180-63378 GCF_003789085.1 Penaeus vannamei | reverse complement strand
TTTGTAATAAAAACTATACAATATAATAATATAATATAAATTATATATTGATAAATATATGGTAAGTATAAAATACTATTTAATACAGGCAACATAAAATATTCGTATAATATTTATATATATATATTTTAATTTCAGGCTTATAAAGTAAATATTGAGATGTCAGCGTCTTAAGGGGCGATGACCACAGCCTAAAGGTCGTAACCACTACAACTTAAATCCTACTATCCGGCCGAGAGACTCTACGCAGGAAGCACCATGTGATAGAGGAGATATTATTGAAAATCCTGTAATGGCGATTAAAAATATTAACAGAGCACAAAAGAATGAAGACAGTAAAATGCTTGCCAGAAGCGGCTTAATATTTTTATGTTGGAGATGCCATAAAATAAAAATAAAAAATTAATCAGAAGTTGGCTGAGAGATTGAAAAATGTGAATCAAAAGATTGTACAAAGTAGAGCAGTGATTGAAAGAGTTCCCACGAGTTGAAAACCCAGCTGCAGCTGATTATTATGTAGCATGAGAGAGTGAGCTTACCTCTAGTTTTCTGTGGTTCGTTGTTCTGATGAGAAAAGGGAAAGGAGAAAGCTACCCCTCCCACGAAGCGACCAGCCTGCCAAAGTATCCTCAACACACTTTTTTTTTCTTTTTTTTTCTTTTAAGATTTAAGAGCACTGGAGAGTGAGCGCTTTTGCGCACGAGGCAGACGTGTGCCGTGCCTGATAGGAAGGGTGATAGTAGTTTATCAGGTGAGGATGAGTGAAATGGTATATTAGGTTTTGATTGTAGTCAAGGTATTTTGCGTCAGGCTTTAGCAAGCCAAGTTATTCAGCTGTGTTGTTAATTTCTATCGGAAGAGAGTATGAATTGATTGAGGTAAGTTCTGGGCATGTTTGCTATTCCCAGAGACACTACGAGCCTAGTTATTGACCATCTGCTGTAGTGAGCTGACACCTCCGCTCCTACTTGCCGCTCTCGCCCCCGTGTATGCACACACCTGACGTCACCAAACCCCACACCCCCAACTACCCCTGGCGCCAGGCCGTAGCAGGCGCAGCAGGCGATCCTGCAGGAGGCGCTGACGATCGATTGTGGACGCCCTGGACGAGATACTACGATCGTTACTGAGGAAGAGGAAGCTGCTTGTTTGGCTGGAATTTACGCGGAGGAGCTGGCGACAGGATAACAAGTGGATGTTCGGCGCCAAGCCTTGTTGGCTAGTCGGCGTAGTTTACTTTTCTTTTATGTTTAATTCCTGTATGCGTTTTTATTTTTTTCGTTTCTTTTATGAATATGATTTTATGTTGTGTTTTATTGATTACCTCCAGATTTTATAGTTAAAGAAAATGAGCAATCTTAAAGATAATGAAATTAAATGTTAACGACTCTATAACGAGTCTTGTTGAGCAGACTCGAGGGGACTGACCTTGGCGCCTGACCTTATGGGTATAAAGGGTCGGGTCAGCGCCCTTGAGAAATCAGTTGCGACTTTCTTGGCTCTGTGATATACGTTCGGCTTTCCTTCAGAAAGCCGACGTTTTTAACGAACTTTTTTCTTTTTACTCTAATGGATATAGCAGAGATTCTTCAATTTTAAGGTATTGTTTGTTTGTGTTTTATTTTGATTGCTATTTCTTTTTCGTGGAGGTTTTTACTGTGTATCGTTTTATTGGCTTGAAAATAATAATTGTGAATGAGCTGGCTTTTACTTTTATTTATCATGTTTTATCTCTTATTGAAGTTTGAGAGAACATAATTGCTTACTCTTAATACACACTTTAGTAAATTTCACTAAGAGAAATGCGTGGGTTTGCTGCATTTTTACCACGCTAATAAGCAAAGTAAATTAGAGTGAAGTGAAGTTTTGTTGTGGAATTTCAGTGCTTTCTTTTATTTATTCATACCAGTGATCACTTCAGCTAAATACATTTACCTAACATAACTATTGATTACTGAACTTATAAATGACTCTCGTGCTTACTTTTCTCATTTTATGAAACATGATTTGTTTGGTGAACTCTCTGAACCTCAGGCTATGAATTATCTTGAAGACATTTCAGTGATTTGTTCAGTCTTAAGATGCATTGTTCATTTATGTGTTAATTATTAATGGTGGCTTGCTTAATACTTGGTTTTATCTTGAATGAACAGTCTAAGCTTGACTATCGACACTAGAAAGCTTCTGTCGTGTTCAGTCGTATTTTTTATCTCTGCTGTTTCTTCTCTTTTATTCATCTATTTTTATTCTCGCTTAACGAGTTTGTCATTATGCAACACAAGTCTTCAGGCTTTTCCTTCGGTCAGGTTAGATGCCTTACGCTACCACATAACGATTTCTAACCTGCCCATAGTACTAGAACCCTCATATACTCATTTGTGCCGAAACAGGAAGCACGAGATTCACTCTCACTCGCTCCTACGGCCCGTCCTGGGACTCCTCCCCTACAGGACATTTATGGTTGGCAGCGTCGGGATTGAAAAGTCTTATTTTGCAGAGCCTATTGGCCGCGCAATCTTGTGTTTGATGTTGATATGGTGTATTTTGTCTATGGTGTTTTAAGAGATTTCGCCAAACTGCCTGAAAGTTAAATGTGATATAGACTGGTTTAGAGTAATATTTTAATTAATTTTCATTCTTAAAGTAATTACTGCGAAACATTTAGTTTTCGTATTTTATAATTTAGCTTTCTTTTAAGTATTTCGTGTGATTTTGAGTTTTAGTATTTACCAGTTTTTACCTTTTAGCTTTCAGAAATTTATTTTTTTTGTGTGTTTTATATATATTCTTTTTGTTCGTGTGTTTTATATTGAATTTTCTTGCTTAAGTGGTGTTTGTGTTAATCGAAAGTGAAGTGTTGTTTACCGCTTTTGGTTGTTGTTTACTTTGACTTCAATCATGGTGAAGCTAAGAAAAAGAAAGTCACAGGTATCTGATCTTGATGACGAAGTAACGTTGGTAGATGAAGTCACTGAATTGAGGGGGATGCTTAAAGAGTTGACGGTTCAGATGGCACGCCTTGACAGACAAAGGGAGAAAGATCGTGAGGAGATGAAGGCAATGCTGGAGAGTTTAAAATTAAATTCAAATAATGCCGCAGTCAATACTGGTTCTCCGGAGCCACAGGGTGCCAAGGCACTCACTTCTGCTAATATGTCACCCTCAACAGGAGCTATTCCTAAGAGAACTGAGCCCAGACCATCAGTTAGGGAGTCTTCTCCACCAGCATTAACTCCAATAACTCCCCATTTGACTCAGACTCGTTTTGTGCAGGAAAACGCTGGACCTTCATCCAGTAGACCACAGGTGACACCTCGTACTCTCTTTACACCTCCTGTTGTTCAGCCACGTGCCCCACAACCAACCTATGTTGTACTCTCTGATCGTGATGGTATCACGAAGTTTAGAGCCGAAGCCCCTGCCTCTCAGCCACTTCGGAGAAATCAAGAGGTGGAGGGATGGCTTAGGCAGATAGAAAACACCATAAAACCTGCTACTGATGAGGCTTTAATTCGTGCTGCAAAGGCACATTGCAGAGGGCAGGCAGACGTTATCATCAACTCACCAATTTTTGATGAAATTTACACGTGGGCTGAGTTTCGCCAAAAGATACGACAAAAGTTCAGAGGGACATGCTCTGCCTCTGACTTTTTTACTCTTTTGTACGAGGTACGCATGATGGCAGGTCAGGCACCTTTAGATTTCCATACCACCCTTGAGGGGATGGTCTACAGGGTTATCGGGACCACCGAGAAGCAGTTGGTAACCCTGAAGAATTAATACGGAGGGTTTTCCTCCAAGGATTGCCTGGCTGGTTGAGGGAACTGCTTGCCTTGAAAGAAGGTGACTCTGTGCAGTCACTAGTTGAGACTGCACAAAGATTGTGGAATGCTCGAGTGGGCATTAGGAATGATGATGAGCCACCTAAGCTCCCTGCAGCACCTCGCAGAGAGTGAAATTTCAGAGGTTTCACGAATACCACCTCGTCCGATCCGTCGAAGAGATCAGCACTCTGCTCTAGTTTGCTGGGGGTGTCGTCGAGAAGGACATTTCCGTAGAGAGTGTCCCTTTCAGAACATCCAGAATGGAGAGGCTCCAGCCATCTCTGGATATCGGAGGAGCCAAAACAGGGTTCACTTCCGACGGCACATGAGTATGCAGTAGGCAAACCACCATCGATCGAGGCTGCGGTCCAGACAGTGACCTCGAGTGATGACATTGCTGCACAAGGACCTTGTGGAAGGCCTCTTGTGAAGATACGTGTTCATGGAATACCTATGACAGCTTTTATAGACACAGGGTCTGAGGTCACACTCTTAAAGATGGAAAGAACAAAGTCAATAACCCCAAAGAGAATCTATCACCAAGCTCGTGGACTTCGAGGAGTGTCAGGTCGACTCTTTGAAGCCACCTCTGAGTGGGATGTAAAGATTTCCTTGGGAGATGGTAGGAAGACACGGCAGTGCCATCACAGGGTGTGTGTGGTGGAAGGTGTTGACTTTCCAGGGGAAATCTTGATTGGTATGGATTTTCTGCGGAGGTTTTGCTACAGGTTGGTAAATAATCCTGTTTCTCGAAAATCATATCTGAGACTTGGAGGAGTGACTCTCCCTGTTACTTACACTGATGGGTGTACCCTAGGCATTTCTGGCATAACAGAGTTCGTTCCACCTGAATATAGCCAAAAGCTTGCTATCAGAAGGACTACAATGCCCTTTCTCGTAGTGGACGATACATCCTTGTATCTGTTCCTGAAAGTTTTAACAACAAGGATGTTATTATTGAAGCAGCTACAGATAGAATAATTGTTCCTCGTACTGTGGTTAAACCCAAAGATGGAGTAGCTTCCGTGTGGGTGGTTAATGGAGGAACACGTCCAGTATGCCTGCAGAACGGCACACATGTAGCAACTGGTCAACTTTGCACAGTAATGGAGTTTGAGCACCTATCTCAAGAGCCTAGTCTTGTGGGACAGACTCAAGAGAAAGAGGTGGCAGAAGATTCATCAGAACCCAAACCAGATGATGATGGATCCTGAATTTAGCTTTGATGAGGAGGATGACTTTGATTTTGCTTATGGTCAGTTGGATTTTGGCTATAATGATGATGATTTCATTGTGTTCCCTGAAATAAGCTTAGATGACCTCCTGAAGTATCAATGCTGACAGCAGCAGATGATGAGGTTAAGGCTGGACCAGATTTAAGTCATTACCTGATAAACAGCATCAGGATATTCTTTCTCTGCTAGCTAATTATCCAAGGTTATTCAGTGGTGACAAATTCACGATTGGTACTGTACCAGGGATCCAGCATCACATCCCTACTCATGGAACTAAGCCTCTTTGCACACGGCAATGGCGTTTACCTGAGGTAGTCAAGCAGCAGATCAGACAGGAGTGTGATGACATGCTTGAGGCAGGTGTCATCGAGCCCAGCACATCCCCTTGGCTCTCTCCTGTTGTCCTCGTCAAGAAGAAGGACGGCACAGTACGATTCTGTGTTGACTATAGACAGCTCAACTCAGTAACGATAGCAGATACTTATCCCCTACCAAGGATAGACGAGTTAGTTGACGAACTGAGGGACACTGCAGTTTTCTCCTTACTTGACAGTCGTAGTGCCTACTGGAGCATCCCAGTGGCACCTGAGGATAGGCCTAAGACCGCCTTTAGTGATGGCTACCGCCTTTTCCAATGGCGTCGTATGCCTTTGGGCTTTCCACCGCTCCAACTACCTTTCAAAGAACGATGAACGCAGTACTTAGTCCAGTCTTGGGTAAGCATACTTTAGCATATTTGGATGACATTGTTATCTACAGCAGGACATTTGAAGAGCACCTCTCCATCTCAAAGAAACCTTAGACATACTTGACTGTGCTGGTTTCAAACTCAATGCTAGCAAGTGTGAGTTGTTGTCCAGAACTTTAGATTCCTGGGTTTCCGTATCACCCCAGATGGATTTTGCCAGATCCAGATAAAGTTCGAGCCATCTCGGAGATGCCACCTCCAAAGACAGTTAGAGGTGTGCGGAGATTTTTAGGAGCATCTGGATTTTCCGCAAACATGTCCCCAATTATGCTAAGATGGCCTATCCATTAACACAGCTCATCAAGAAGGAGCAGAAATTTAAGTGGACTAAGGAATGTCAAGAGGCTTTCCAAGCACTCAAAGATGCCTTAATTAATGCACCAGTATTGCAGAAGCCCAACTTTGATCTGCCATTTGAGATCCATACTGATGCTTCCCAAGTCGCTATAGGGGGATGTCTGATGCAAAGACAAGGTCAGAACCCACCGCATGCTATAGCTTATTTCAGCCGGAAGCTGCGAGGCCCTGAAACTAGATACTCTGCCACTGATGCTGAAGCTCTCGCAGTTGTTGAGAGTATAAGAGCTTTTGATCCATATGTTTTTGGCCACAAGTTCACGGTATATACTGACCACAGACCTTTGTGCTTTGTGTTTACAAAGACAACAAAGTCTCCACGAATGTCCAGATGGGCTTATGAGCTTTCAGGATATTCCTTCAGAATATTGTACAAACCTGGTACATCCCATCATGTACCAGATATGTTGAGTCGCAACATAAGTTCCTTAAGTATGTCTAATCCTGACCCCAAAACAATGCGGTCAGAGCAATTAAAAGATCCGATGTGGCATGACATTGTGGCTTTCTTGGAAGAGAAGGCTACTCCTCGGAGGAAGTCTCCACTCCCTCTAGACGAGTTTGAGCTTCAGAACGGAGTTCTTTATCATGTAAGAACATTGCTGACAGGATTGTCAGTCAGCTTGTAGTTCCAAGGCAACTTCGCAGAAGTGCTATAACATTAGCACACTCATCACCTTTAGCTGCTCATCCTGGAGTTTACAGGACTTTTGTGAAACTAAAGGATCTGTTTTACTTTCCCAACATGCTTCGGGATGTTAAAGAGTATGTAGCCGCATGTGAAGCATGCCAGCGACGAAAGGGTAGCCCTAGAAAAGCTCCTTTGGCAAAGGCACCAGACATATCAGTGCCCCTAGAGAAAATAAGTGCCGACCTCATTGAATTGGGGATATCTCAAGCAGGTTATAGATACTGCCTGACTATTGTAGATCATTTGACTCGCTATGTCCAGATCATTCCTCTCAAAACAAAAGATGCTGGATCAGTGGCTGATGCCATGTTCAATTATTTCATTTCTGTATTTGGTCCTCCTCGTCTCATACAAACAGACGGAGGATCTGAGTTTAACAACCGTCTGTTCAAGGAATGTTGCCGTTTGTTGCAGATACAGACCACTCTAACTACAGCCTATCATCCTCAAGCAAACGGGATGATAGAACGGACAAATCGGGTTGTTAAAGATGCTATAGCTTCCCTTGCTAACACAGCACCGGGTATGTGGGAACAGCTGATACCGCAAGTGAGACTGGCGCTTAATAGTGCAATCCCGGAGTACAGGAGACCAACCTTTATATCTGATGACTGGCCATCATGGCCACTTTCCTGTAGGTCTCACCAATGACCTGGTTTACAAATCTGATGCATCCAGGTCCTTCCATAAAGCTCTGAAGATAGCTCGTCAGGTAGCACTTGAGACGACAAGAACAGCTAGAGAGAGATGGAAGAAAGATTATGATAAGCAGACAGCAACAGCAAAGCCTCTTGAGGAAGGGCACCTTGTACTGTACAAGAACCGTGTACAGAAATATGGATCTGATAAGCTGCTTAACCCACGGTGGGCAGGTCCAGCACGAATTAAAAAGAAAGTCGGTCCTGTAACTTTCTTGCTAAAAGATGTCTTACGCCCATTTACAGAGAGACAGTGTCATATAAATGACATCAAACCATTTCGGGTCTTAGGTGAAGTCACATACCCTGACCTTTATGATGAGTATGGTCCAGATTATGTGGATCCATTGTTGGATGAGGAGGCTGAGCCAGGAGTGATGCTGCTTGCATCCTGCCTTGTCAGTCCTCAATGATTTCATGTACATATGTTTATAGTTCTTTTTGGATTTTACCTACCTGCTTTTTATATTTTAAGTACTTTTATGTTTACTTAATCTTAATCTCTGTGGTATGTGTCCCTATGCCAGTCTTTGCCAGTTTGAATTCTTTCTGTAACAAGCCATGTTATCCTCCCTCATGTATGCCTAGCAATCTTAATAAACACTGATAAACAATACAGTTTTCTTGCAATAATTGTCATATATT